>PVIR01023493.1:0-27007 GCA_004026965.1 Petromus typicus | reverse complement strand
AGGTGGACACAGTGTTCTGCACATGTGTAATCAAGGCCCATGGCTCCTCAGGGGACACAGGTTCAGAAAATAGGGGGGCACCAGTGTGTTCAGAGGGTGGAACTTGGGTCCTTTGATGTCACCTAGCTGTGCAGGTCAAGTGAAAGGTGGGGTGTTTTTTTTTTTTTGAGACAGGGTCTCACTTTTGTGGTTCAGGCTGGCCCTGAGCTCAGCCTCAAACTCACATCATAGCAATCCTCCTGCCTCTGCCTCCCGAGTGCTGGGATTACAGGCGTGAGCCACCACGCCCGGCACTGTGGTATGTGGTACTGATTGCTGCTGGGCGTGAGTCTCCACACCCAGTATAGGTATGTGGTTACCGGGGATCAAACCTGGGTCCTTGCGCTTGCAAGACGGGCGCCGGAACCACTGAGCTAACTCCCCGGCCCCGAAGGTGGGGTGTTTTAACAGCTTAAAATAACAAAAAGAGCCTCATGGTTCCTCAAAAATTACTTAAAATCCATTTCCTGTTGGTTGGGGGACGTATACCCTAAGGTAGTACTCTGAAGGCTGACGCAGGAGGATCTATGAGAGTTCAAGGCCAGCCTGAACTATATAGTGAAATCCTGTCTCAAATAACAAAATAAAAAAGCAAAACAACTATTTCCGGACTGTCCCAAAGTTTACCCAGAGGTAATTCCCAGACTGGAGCTGTTCCCTTCCCCTCAAAGTTTGCTACCAAATACCTCTCTCTTGTCACTCCCCCGCCCTCTATACAAATGGTCTTCGGAAGCAAAAGGTGTCTATTTAGTAACGTCATTTGGGTTTTATGCACGAGTTTTTCCACTTAGAAAATACAGTGATTCTCCCTTGCTGACAATTAACTGCGCGTTGGCGGTGAGCTGCGCCTTTTCCTAAATAGGAAATAGGTTGAAAACCGTTTCTATAGAGACCACACATCAGCAGGGTTAGCAACGGTAGAGCTAATGGGAGTATATCACTTGACTCCATGACTCCTAAAATTACTGGTAAAAGCGAGGACCTAAAAGCAAGTAAAAGCCAGGTGTGGCGTTCACATCCATGACCCCAGCCCTGGGAGGACTGCCCTGGGTTCAAGACCAGTCTGGACTCTCTAGAGTGAGACCCTGTCTCAAAAAACCAAACTAAATAAAAGTAGGTCAAACTAGAGGGCTGCTGCAAGTGTTTTCTCCTTTCCATGTGTCACTCCTAGACAGCTGGTCTGGGTCACACCCTGGTCGCTGAAGCAGAACTGGTCTCTTTCCTGCCCAAGGCAGCTTCAAAAGCAAGCTGAGGGTCACAGCCTAGGAGAGCGCTGCAGCAGCCAGCAGGTGGCGCTCGTAACCCCAGTTATTCAGGTGGCAGGCAGAGGGGGGGTCACAGGTTTGAGATCAGCCCAGGCAATTGAGAGACTAAATAATAAGAGCTGGAACAATAAGAGCTAGTTGTGGTGGTGCACACCTGCAATCTTAACACTCAGGAGGCTGAAGCAGGAGGATTGCTCCAGGTTTCACGCCAGCCTCGACTGCACAGCAGGATCCTGTGTCAACAATAATGATACCAACAATAAAGCAAAACAAAACCAAAACCTGAAGAAAGGGACTCTTTCAGGGATTGTCCCAGGTAGCACAAGGCCACGCATTAGAGGAAGAGGAGAGATGCAAAGGCAAGAGGCCTGCTCCAGCCTCCCCTCTGCCTGGGCTGCCCCCTTCTAGATCCTCTGAGGGGGGCTAACATCGGCCCCCTACAGGTTAAGCCGCTTCCAGGACTGAATGTAGCCCCAGGGGGTTTTGTTTAGCCTGAGGGTTTAGACTACTTAATAGTCAACATGTTTAAACTGGCTTTTTCTGTTAAAAAATTTCAGAGAGGCAGCTCTGGCCTACATACATCTTTGACCTCCCGTAACCTCTACGCTAATTCTGAGCCGGCGTTCTGCAGGGGGCGCAAGAAACTCCTTACTGAGCCGCTCCAGGCCTCCGGCGGGGTGATCCATCCGGACCCGCCGGATCCTGGGAGAGGCGGGGCACAGGCGCATGCGCAGAGGCCCCAGTGTCCGTCCTCGCTCCCCCAGCCGCAGCCTCTTGCTGGGACTGGGCAAAAGGGAGTCCCAGCCCAGCGCGAGGTGGGGCTCCTCCTAGGTCACAGCACCATCCATGCTCAGGCTCTCACGAGAGGTTGAATCACAAGCAGAGGCTGAAGCCAGATGACTCTCATTCCTGCCATTTACGAGCAGGTGCCTTTGCCCTGGGGGTGGTGGCATGCCCCTGGCACTCTGGATACCGAGGAAAGAGGATCACCATGAGTTCGAGGGCAGCCTGGGCTACCTAGTGAGACCTTGTCTCAAAAAAAAAAAAAAAAAAAAAAAAAAAAAGTCAGGGACCTGTGTCATGTGCTTGAAGAATAACTAAAAATAAGAGGGTGTGTGAGTGTGTGTGTGGTAGAATCTTGTCCCCAGGCCCTGACCTCGGGTGCGTCTGCTCCATTTCTGATGGAGGAAGTTCTTGCTGGCATCAGTTAGGTAGGACCAGACTATGGTAAATACCCTTCCACACAGCCTGGAGCAGTGTTCAGGCCGCAAGAGTTATTCATGTAAGTTTGCAGGCCCCTCCACAGTAGGACACAGCCATTTACACACACGTACACGTGTGTGCACGTGGCGTGCGTGTGTGCACGTGGCATATAGTGTGATTAACCTGTGTGAGGAAACACGTGTGACCCGTGAGAGCTCTTGCATGCAAAGATGAAAGGCATGAAGAAAGTGAGAAGGAAGTTGCTTTGAGCAATGAGGCAGCAAAGCCAAAGGCTTGGAGGCTACAAAAGAGTGATGCATGTCTGTAATCCCAGCGTTCTGGAGGCTGAGGCAGGAAGATCGCCGTGAGTCTGGGGCCAGCCCAAACCACATAGTGAGGCCCTGTCTTAAAAAAAGACAAAGAGCAACACAGGAGAAGGGTCTGGAGTCAGGGAGGCTGGGGAGGGCACTAGTGGGTGATAGAGTGTAAGAGAATGGAGGATTGGAGCAGAGCAGGAAGTGTGGCGTTTCGGGCCTGTGGGAGGCCTTCTAAACCTTTGGATGTGAGAGCCAGGCGCAGTGATGCAGAGCTGGGAGGCTGAGGCAGGAGGATCGCAAGCTTGAAACCAGCCTGATTAGTTTAGTGACTTACGGAGACCTTATTGCAAATAAAACGAAAAAGGGCTGGGAATGTATCTTAGTGTGAAGGCCCTGAATTTAGTCTCTAGGAAAAAAAAGAAGAAGAAGAACTACTGTGAAGGGTGGCACTAGGAAGGGACCAAGGGTGCCCCCAATTGCCCAGCTTCAGTAGCTAGGAGTGAAGGTGCCACTGCCAGAGCTGGGCTGGGCTGCTGCCAGGGCAGCTGGGGAAAGGCTGGGAATCAGCAGCCCAGGAGTGGGTGGTCAGGATGAGCCCCACGCTGCCCAGGAGTTGGCTGGGGACAAGGCAGGTGGCGGCAGCTTTGCAGGAACACGGAGCAGCAGGTTCAGGCACAGCCGTGGGCTGGGGCCACTGCACAGCCATGGTGAAGACCACATCCCTTTGCGGGCATCGCCCCAAGTGGGCTCATCACTGGAGACCAGAGGTCCTGGGGTGGCATGGCCCCCACCGCTCCCGCCACACTGTCCCGGGGCTTCTCCTGTTGTCTGTAACTTGTCCCCTGGGGCCTCAGGGAGATTTCCTGTCTGGCAGGCACCACAGCGGTCTGTCACCGCAGGAAGTGGGCCAGCTGTTTCCCCTCAGCCTTGGTCACAATGGAAATCAGCACCAATGGCAGTGGCTCCAGTCCAAGAGCCACCGGGACGTTTGTTACACAGTGAGAGGACTGAAATAGGCCGCTTCCCGCCTGGAGCACCTGCTCTGTGCCAGGCACTATGTGGAGCCGTCTACGCACGTCTACAAGCATCAACTAGCTAACACCTCAAGTCAACCTTATTAGAAAAGGATTTTGTTTGGATTTGTTGTTGTTATTGTTGAAGAAAGACTTTTACTGTGTAGTGCAGACTGGCCTTGAATGGCAGTCCTCCTGCCTCAGCCTCCCCAGTGGTGGCACATGGTGGAGTCTTGAGGCTTTGCTCCTAGTACTTTTCCATTCCTAGCCTTTCTGGTTCTTGTCCCTCTGACCCAGCCCATACAACTGCAGGTGCCCTTCTTCCCGAAGACTAACCTTGCAAATGACGTCTTCACCTGCAGGCCCAGATACAGCTGAGCCTCCCCTGGTGCTGTCCTGGCGAGGGAAAGGGAACCCTGGGAAGCTGGCATTTCTTCCTGGCCCATACTCTCTGCATCAGCCTTGCTCCCTCCCTTGCCCGCAGCCTGTCTCTTCCTTCTGACTCTGTTCCCTGTGCCCTGCCACCCTCTACTTCCAGCAGGATCATCAACACTTCCCATTGGTCTGGGGATGGTGTGTCTGTTTGTTATCCCAGCACTTGTTAGGCTGAGGCAGGAGGATCTCCATCTGTTCAAGGCCAGCCTAGGCTACATAGTGAAATTCTGTTGCAAAAACAACAGCAAAAAAAGGCCAGAGAGAGAGGGACAGGGAGCAGATATAGTCCCCAAATCCAAGGTCACACTTCCATGACCCATGCTGACATACCCAGAAATGCGCTTCCTAGTCTCCCACAAGTCCCCTGCAGTCACCCAGGTTAATCAAGATTAAGAGTTGTACAGTGGGCCGGGGATTTAGCTCAGTGGTCCCGGCGCCTGTCTTGCAAGTGCAAGGGCCCGGGTTCGATCCTCGGTGACCACTTACAATACTGGGCGTGGACACTCACGCCCAGTAGCAACGAGTACAACATACCACAGTGCCAGGCATGGTGGCTCACGTCTGTAATCCCAGCACTCGGAAGGCAGAGGCAGGACGATTGCTGTGATGTGAGTTTGAGGCAGAACTCAGGGCCAGCCTGAACTACAAAGTGAGACCCTGTCTCAAGAAAAAAAGAAAAAAAGAGTTGTACAGAGCCTAGGACACTGTGTACTGACTCCATACCAACCTGGAGACAGGTAGCTATTTTTCCCTTTGCATGCCACTGTCAAGTAAAGCCATTATCTGTCATCTGCTGGCTTTACAATTAATGGAACCAAGATCACAAAGATTTGAGGGAGTGAACAAGTACCTTCTGACTCACAGGCTTTTATTATTTCTTTCTTTATTTATGTCTCAGTCCTGGGGGTTGAACCTGGGCTTTTGCACTGAGTTGTACCTCCCCCTCCAGGGCCATTTTTATTTTTTTGAGACTGAGTCTCATTAAATCCCTAAGTGGCCTACCCTGAGTTTGAACTTGTGATTTTCCTTCCTCAGCCTCCCAAGTGCTGGGATTACAGGTGTGTACCACTATACCAGCCCTGAGGGATTATTTAAACTCTCTGACCTTTGGTGTCCTTACTGCATGCTGAGAATGCAGTGATCACCTTCTTCCTGGGCCGTGCTGAGGAAATAATGACACACCGCTGTTAAGGCCTGGACAGAGTAGTGGCCCCACAATCAGTTTTTTATTATTACTGACTTCTGATGGAGCCTGAGCTCCTTCTGGAAGGAAGGCCATTCTCTGCCCTCAGGACTTCTCAGAGCCAGCCTTCTCTGAACTAGGACCTGGACTCCCCTCAGTTTGTTTTGCAGTCTGGGAACCAGAGTTCTTAGCTTTCGCGAAGGATGGGGTCATTCCCAGAGCTGGTTTAAGCTGCATCATCTTTTTTGTTTTTGCTTTTTTGAGGTAGGGTCTTACTATATATTCCAGGCTGGCCTTGCATTCCTTATAAAATCAATTCTCTAGCTGAAATCCTCCTGCCTCAGCCTCCTGAGTCCTGGGATTATATGTATATACTACCACGTTTAAACTGCAGTTTAATCTGCATAGTTTTACAGCTCTCCCTCCAAGAGTCTATTCTAGGTTTTGAGTTAGACCTGGGATTGGAAAATCTTCCCCAGAGTCTGAAATCATCTCCTTACTCAGAAAAAGGCAGGCTTTTTCTGCATATTAGCCAGAAAATAAATACTGTTGGCTTTGTGGGCCAGACGTCTCAGCTAAAACTACTTAGCTCTGCTATTTATAGCACCAAAACAATTATAGGGCCTCAATGAATGGGTGTGCCTCTGTTCCAATAAAACTTTATTTACAAAAGAAGCAGTGGGCCAGATTTAGCCTGAGTTTGCAACTTTTACTCTTTTCTATATATAGAAATGAGAAACAAGAGAAACATGTAAAAAAGTGATTTCTTTAATTTAAAATTATGACCTGGAAAGAATGCGTTTCAGTGACCTAGGCTTCTTTATACCCAAATAAAACAGATACAACGTCGGCTCAGATTTTCAACCCTAGAGAAAAACCAACCAAATGGAATCCTTCAGAAGTCCCCATAGCTCCTCTGCTAGGGCCATTGAGCTCCACAGAGCAAGGGTGCCACAGCTGTCATCCGACTGCCAAGCTGGGCCCAGTCCCGCTCTGCCGTCTCCCTGCAGCTGGCACTGCACACAGGTCCCCGGAGAGAGGGTGACAGTGTGGCGGCCATGTCCCAACCAACTTTGGGATCATCTTCTGCCATCACAATAGAGGCACCGAGCAGTTGTAGACAGACTCGCCCAGGCAGGCAGCACTGTCCCTCGTTGACAGATCTGAAGCCTCAAGTTGTCCCCAGGGATCACCTGTGGCCAAGGCACTGGCAGCAAGACAGCAAACGTGGGAGACATCTGGGGACATGTGGGCCTCTCGGCTATTGCCGGTGAGCCAGTGAATGGAAGGGACAAGCACCATCTGGGCCAAACCCTCGGGGACGTCTCAGAGAAGCTGGGTGGCAGTAATAGCACCTCCCCCAGTGCACTGCACTGTGCGCTTCTGCAGCACGAAGTCCAGGGGTCTACCTCTTAGGTTACCTCCACCTCCTAATTATACATTCAAGGTAAAAGTGGCTTCAGAATCACTCAGCCAATCGAGGGTGCTGATTGATGGGGGAAGGGAGTCCAGGGTGGGGCGTGAGCAGGACTGCCTTTTTTGTGTTTGCTTTGTTTGGTTTTTTTTGAGACAGGGTCTCGCTTTGTAGTTCAGGCTGGTCCTGAACTCAGCGGTCCTCCTGCCTCTGCCTCCTGAGTGCTGGGATTACAGGTGTGAGCTACCATGCCCGGTACTGTGATATGTTACTGGGGATAGAACTCAGGACCTTGCACTTGCAAGGCAGGTGCTGGAACCACTGAGCTAAATCCCTGGCCCGGTTTGTTTTTTGAGGAAGGTCTTGCTATGTATATAGTTCAGGCTGGCCTTGAACTCACTATATAGCCCAGGCTGGCCCTGAACTTATGGCAATCCTCCTGCCTCAGGCTCCTGAGTGATGGGATCATAGGTGTGTACCACACTTGGCTGAAGGCTCTTCTTTGCACTGAGTTTGGAAATGGATTCAGCAGAGAGGAAAGGAGGAAGAGCATGGCCACAGACATGCCTCCTCTGGGTCTTCCCAGCAGGGGTTCTTTAGAAAATAAAAATGACGGGAAAAAGCAGCAGTCACCTCCAATCCATTAGGGTGGGGACAACGACTCCATTTGGACCTGCTTTCTCTGAAACTGAGGGCCCAAAGCCTGACCTGAGTCCAGAGCTCTGGGGGCCACATCACCGAGGGCTCCCCAGAGACGAATCGGAAGACTAGAGTGCCAACCTGTCCCCACCACACACAGCATCCTGAGCCGGGTGGGTGGCAGGCGTAGCAGCGTCTATTGATGGGTATTGCAGAGGCTCCATGCTCTGTCTGGCGTGGGGAATGATGGGTACAACATATGGACAAGTCCTTTGAGAACTGAGGCACAGTGAGTGGGGGAGAGGGTGAGCTTTTCCCCTTGGGCTCGCTGTGCTCCTCAGCGTGGGAGGAGGATGTTACTGCCTTCCTGTTGGCACCAGGGCCACCATCATGAACACACTCACAAGGTTGGCACTGGCCTGGGGTCCCTGGGAGAGCCAATGGTTCCTTATGAATTTCCTGGACAGAATTTGGGTCATGCCCCAGCCCCTGGCTCATGACCACCACAGTCTTATCACCAACACCGTGACCTGGCCGCTAATCAACTTCCCGATCTTAGTGAGACAGCTAAGAGGTGAGAGGAAGTGAGTTCGGATCCCAGGAGCCCAACACATTCCTCTTCCCAGTCTCCTTCCCTTCTGGGAACTGTAGACCCCAAGTGTCTATCAAAGTGGGAGCTGTCCGTGTGGCCCACCTACAGCCAATCCCAGAGGGCTCAGAGGGTTCATCCAATCACAGCAGCAGGCTGAGTCCTCGCCCTCACTGCATAATGCTGTCGGGCTGCCCGTTCTGGGCCATCTGTCCAGGATCAGAGGCAGGGGTTGGGGTGGGTGTGTGGCTCTGCAGGTAGCGGCGGAAATCTTTGATCATGGGTCGGAGGACCTGGATGAGCATGCTCAGAGCTGCCTGGGTGCCCTCCATGGCCTGGGCCTGGCGCTCCTGGGCACAGGCCTGTACCTCCTGTGAGCGGCGGATCATCTGCAGCAGGTCGTTCTGCTGTTCCAGGTGCTGGGCGATCTCCTTCACGTGTAGGTTGGTGACCCGCTGCTCCTGGATCAGTTTGGCTGAGTTGAGGGCTATACGGCTCTTGAGCGCCTGAGGCTTGACTGACGTGTCTCCGTGCTGGGTCATCATCTCTACTGGGGCTTCCGCCGGCAGAGGAGGTGGGGCCTCAGCGGTGCAGTACTCGACCACGCCCTCCTCCAGAGCATGGTAGGTGGTCTCTGCGGGGACTGCAAGGAAGAGAGAGCGAAGGCACAGGCGGTCACCTTTGGGGAGGGATGAAGCCGCCACTTGGGCTGGAGGGGCAGCTATAAAGCTTTAGAGGGAGTTGAGGGACCACGCCCCGCCCCTCCGGCTTTACAGTGACTCAAGCTTCTAAGGGCTGCTCTGGGTCTGACAAAACACAAAGATGCTAATGATAATACTAGCAAGAAAATGTTTAAAAAAATACTAGCAAAAAATTTTAAAGTATCATCTAGGTGCCAGGCACTTTGCACTTACTAGCTCAGTGGATCCTCATGACAAGAGGTAGACAGTTGCAGAGATAAGGGACCCGGAAACCTAGAAACCCAGAGTTACTTGCCTAAGGTCAAATGGCTGATGCTGCAGAACCGGGTCCCCCAGCACGGTCAAGACTACTGCTCTTGACTACTGCTCCGGAATGTGTCTGGGTGCGTAAGGCGCCTCGGGGCAGGCTCACAGCCCACAGCGAGCCTTCTGGGGAACTACACAGCCTTCTGCACCTTGACAAGTCAACCTCCTTGGAGGCTGTTTTGTTCTAGTCTCTTCAGGCCAAACCGAAAAGGAGCTGGCAGCAGGGAAGGAGCAGATAAAAGTAAATGTTTCCCTGTGTCTTTCATTGCCTTAGACCCTGGGATGCTTAAACGTGCTTCCTGTTTGCACACAGCACCTGATTTAGATGAATGTTTGTCTCTTTTTCCCTCCTCAGTATATGTAGCTGAGAAGCATGGCACGGTGGGGACAGGGGAAGGTGGCTCTCACACATATACCTGATTACCACAAGCTGCACTGAGAAATACTGGTTGAAGCCAGGTATGGTGGCTCACACCTGTAGTCCCAGCACTCAGGAGGCAGAGGCAGAAGGATCAGGAGTTGGAGGCCAGCCTGAACTATATAACAAGATCCTGCCTCACTCCCTCCAAACAAAAACAAAACAAAACTCCCCCAAACCAAAAAACAAAAGAGAACTACTGACACAGCTTATAGTCCATCACAAATAAGCAGTGTAGAGAGGCACAAAACATTATCTCTACTGTAAAACCCAATCCAAGTTAGTTCTGTTGTCATTCATAGCTGAGAACCTTTGAAGGCATCTTAGATGCACTGTGTGGCCTCTCTGCACGTAGGAGAGGTCAGTTTTTTCCAATACCAAAATCAAGGGCCATCCTTGTCCACCCCCCCCAGCCTCTTCCTTGGGTTTTCTTACTTGACAGTGAAACTATAAAAGTGGTCCTTATCTGCTCCCCTAGAATATAATGGGCTTATATTTTAAACGATTTGGTGACTCCAGTGCCCAGAACAGGGTTTGGCATGAAGTAAGTACTCATGTTTAAGGAGCAAATGAATTAGCAGATTAGCAGCAGGAACCAGGAACTGGGTGAATGTTAATGATTTGTCACGTGGGCAGTATTATTCCCATCTCTTCATTCAACAAGCACACCCTGGTTTCCCAGCATGCGCCAGGCCCTGGGATAAGTCCTGTGGCCTTACAGCCACACCCTGTGTCTCCAAAGACCGTGTAGTTCAGCAAATGTCAGGAGTCATTGACATAAATGGTGCCAATACAATGAAGAGCTACTCAGTATGGGACAAGGCCAGACTACAAGCTGAGGGAGCAAGACTACTTCTGTCTGGGGAGCCAAGTGGAAGGCCTCACCTTCCAAGATTCCCATCTGACCTTCTGACCCTTGGTAGTCACCTTCCCAGGGCGCCTCAGCAATGGCTGGCCCTTCCCATCTATGCACGCAGATCTGTGCAGGGGAGGTCACTCACTCTGTGTCAGGGTGACCGTGGCTGCGGCTGCGGTGGCCGCGGGTCCGAGAGCCACGGGGTGGATCTCTGTGGTACTGGGCAGACTGATGATGGTAGCCTCCCCCAGCAGGTTGCAGATGCGTTGTTGCATGGGGGTCAGCAGGACGGGGGCTACTGTGGGGCCACCTCCTCCACTGCTGCCGCCTGTCCCGGGGCCAGCGGCTCCATCCTCCTCGGTGGAGCCTGGGGCCTCACCACCCTCCACGGCGGCCCGAACTTGGGCAACCTTGCGACGGACTTCGGTCTTGAGGTCTGACCACTTCTTCTTGACCTCGGGCAGTTCCCTGCGGCACGTGGCCACGGCGTTGACCCTTCTCAGGATGCCATGCCAGGCAGCACTCTTGGCGGCCAGAGGGACCCCAGCGTTGAAGTGGTTCACCAGCAGATGCTTCTTAAGCTCCAGCTCCTCCACGATGATCTCCACCTCCCGCTCCGAGAAGTTCATCTTCCTCTTCTTGGCTGGGACAGCCATAGCCTCTCTTCTCTCCTATTATTACAGAAATTATAATGCTCCCAACCACCCCAATTTCCCTTCTATTTTTCCCCAGCCTTGTTCCTCACCTACCCCCTACAGGGGATAGGCAAGTCTTGTTCAAAGCCAAGCACCAAGCCTTAGGTAACCCCCCTTGCTACGCAAAGTACGTAGGGCCCAGCCCCTACCGGCCCAGCCGCTGCCAGCCAGCTGCGTAATGGCTTCCTGAATCTGCCTCTTCCGCCGAGGTGTGCGGAGATCCGCCTACCTTCCTTCTTCCCGCCCCTCAGAGTTTCTCCCGGGAAACCTGCCCTCCTGGTTGGTCGTGGCTCAAGTAGCCCCTCGACCATTGGCTCTGTTGGTCTGTCGCTCAATCAAAAGGCACGCCTACTTATTGGACATAGCCTAGTCATTGGTCTAAATGTGTGTCTGTAGCTCCAGGCTCCCTGCCCACCTCACCTTTATTCTCTTCCATTGGAAAGCCGATCTGTCGTTCAATTATCAGTATTAAGGCCGTTAAACTCAGCTATTTTATTGGTGGGTTAGAGTTAGATTACTAAAATCCGGCCTCCTGAGGGCACTTAGTTCTTTCAGCCTGGATTTGTTGGTTAATTAATTTTTAATTCCACTCAACGGCAAATATTTTGCCTGTAACCTCCGTTCACAATTGCTAGCTCATAAATCCTATTTCCCTTACTAGGCTACGATCTTTCCGTACTCAACCGCTTCGCTTGTGTTTGCAATTCCGTGGTCTAAACTGCGTTTCTCAATGGAAGTTGGACACTAAGCTTTTCGCCAGCCAATCCCATGACTTCTGGTTATATTGGGACTAGCTTCCCTCTCCGGCCAGGTTCCTCCAATCCTCGCCTCCCATGGTTTGAATCGGCCCTAGGTTGAGGGAGTTGGCCCCGTCCCCTTTCATTGATCAGGGTAGTCCTCGGACAGACTCCGCCCATTCCCCGCCCCTTCCCGGCCGAGGTCCTGGCCTATAATTGGCCAGGGACTTTCCTGGGGGTGTGGTCAGTAAGAAGGAGCGCGGCGGGGCGGGGTTCCCGGAAGCAGCCCCTCCCGCCAGTTTGCCGGCGTCTCTCAGCCCGCGCTAGCAGTCCGACGACACCGGCGCGCTTTGGCACAGTCCCCGCCGGCTCGCCGCCCCCACCCCGCGCCCGACGCCCCTGCCTCGCGCCCGATGGTGAGCAGTGTGTTGTGCCGCTGCGTGGCTTCCCCGCCGCCGGACGCTGCCGCCGCTGCCTCATCGTCCGCCGCTTCGCCGGCGTCCGTGGGGGACCCGTGCGGCGGCGCCGTCTGCGGGGGACCGGACCACCAGCTGCGCCTGTGGACCCTTTTCCAGGCCCTTGACGTCAACCGCGACGGTGGCCTGTGTGTCAACGACCTGGCCGTGGGTCTGCGGCGGCTGGGACTGCACCGCACTGAGGGCGAGCTCCGGGTAGGCAGCGTGCGCCGTCTGCGGGTCTGGGAGGGAGTCCCTGGGGTGCGGGTGACAGGTCCAGATGTCCCAACTTCGGGAGCCTCCGGGAGCTTGGCAGGTCTGGGGGCACAGCCGGGTCGTGCTGGGCGGGACTCCTGATGGTAAAGGGGAGAGGCGGTACTGACAGACACCCTACTCTTGAACCGGTGTGCACGGGGCTCTTCGGGGAGAGAGAGCCTCATCTTGGGCCGCCTCTGGGGCTTCTGAGGGGCAGAGACCCCCAAACCCCCGTCATGCTCGGGCTCTCCTTCCCGAAGGCCAAAGGCCAAGGCGCGAGGGTGTGCCTGTGATAGCCCCTGAACCTGGCCCCCTTCTTGACAAGTCCCTGTGCCCTCCCCGGCAGCCGCCCCCGCCCCCCCCCCCCCCGCTCCCCTTCTGGTTTCCAAGCCACCCGTGGGATCTGGTCGGCTTTCAGAAGCATGTGGGAGTGCGGGAAACGGGAACTGGGTTTGGGGAGCTGGGTGGATGTGGGTGGTGAGAACTGACAGTTCTGTGGCGCAGGCTTATCCCCCCTGGTTATCTAGAGCATAGGGCTTCTATGGTGAAGGGGTTTTGGAGAAAATACTTGGAAAAAAATTGAAAATATAGGCCCCTAAGAGGGGAGATGGCCGCTCTTGTCTGTGGTGGGCCCTTGGTCAATGCGGGAGGAGAGGAGGCAGGGAAGTGGCCACCTCTGGGCCCACCCAAAAGAGAAGTGCTGTCCTTCCTGGATAAGCTCAGAGCAGTGGCTTTTTCTTTTGTGTTAGGGTTTTCGATTTGACTTTTGTAGCTGGATTCCCCTTTCCCAAGTGTCGTTTATTGTTGCCCAGCCTGCTTTACAACTTGGATTCAGGCTGCTCAAAACTTTGCCTAGTACACCTCTTTGTTATCAAAGTTAGTTTTGGTCGATTTGTACATGTAACATTTAAGAGTATCTCACAGCCAAATGTGAAGAAAATCTGGTAAAACGCCAGTGAATTGAGGCAGTTTGTTGATTAGGTGGGTGTACAAGAGATGGCGTGTCTGAGATAATCTTGGCTCAGCAGCCTAGGTATTTAACCTACCGCCGATCAGCTTAGGAAGACCAAGGGTGACACTGTGGGCAACATCGAGTCAGTGTGTTCAGGCAAAGAAATTTAGAGACAGTATTTTTTCCTCAGTCTTTGAAGAGACAAGTTTAAGTTTGTCTTTTGAGACGGGCTTGCTGTGTAGCCCAGTGTGGCTTCAAACTCTAAGTGATCTTCCTGCCTTAGTGTCGTGAGTGCTAGGATCACAGGAATGTGCCACCACTTCCAGCTTTAAATGTTTTAAAATTCAGTTTTACTCTAAATAGTATTGTGAGCTGGAAAATTTTCTCTATGTATCCAATGAATAAATTATTTGAGAAGATGGGACATCTACATATAGGGATCTGAGGACTCGGGCTTGAGCAGCTATGTCTGGGGGAACTCCTGGTCTCGAACCTGCTTACTTGGCTTGTGCTGCTGGGTACATGAAGGACATCTGGCTGTGGAAGTATATTCTGTGTTTACCACAGGTTCTGGTTCAGCAAGAATCACAGTATTCTGGTGGTATATCTGATATTGATCCTAATCCTTTTTTCTGGCAGTGAAGGAGACAGTGATGATTGTTCATCTCGGTCCAGAAGGAGCACCTGCCCCTTGGAGACCCTCCAGCTCCAAATTCTTGGGCTCTGTGACTGATTTACATGATAGGAAATATATATATATTTTTTTAGACAAGGGCTTGCTCTTGTAGTTCAGGCTGGCCCTGAGCTCAGCCTGGAACTCACAGCAGTCCTCCTGCCTCTGCCTCCCAAGTGTTGGGATGACAGGTGTGAGCCACCAGGGCCAGCACTGTGGTATGTGGTTCTTTTTTTCTAGGTTTTTTTTTTTTTTTTTTTGAGACAGGGTCTCGCTTTGTGGTTCAGGCTGGCCCTGAGCTCAGCCTCAAACTCACATCACAGCAATCCTCCTGCCTCTACCTCCCGAGTGCTGGGATTATAGGCGTGAGCCACCACGCCCGGCACTGTGGTATGTGGTACTGGTTGCTGCTGGGCGTGAGTCTCCATGCCCAGTATTGTTATGTGGTTACCAGGGATCGAACCCAGGTCCTTGCGCATGCAAGGCAGGCGCCAGAACCACTGAGCTAACTCCATGGCCCTGGTATGTGGTTCTGATTGCTGGTGGGCATGAGTCTCCACACCTGTCATTGTATGTGGTTACCTGGGATCGAATTGTGGTTCTTGCACTTGCAAGGCAGGCACAGAAACCACTGAGCTAAATCCCCTTCCCGAAACAATTTTTTAAAAAATTCTTTTGAAGGTGTGGGTTCAATATGGACTCTTTCTAGAACTCTCCCAGCTTTTGGACAGGATGAATTGTTATACAGCTTTGACAACGATTAGAAGTGATTCATTTTATTAGTTTATTACCAATAAGGGAGTACCAGTTAGTCATACGGGGAAGGTTTTAGTTGATTTTTTTTTTTTTTTAAGATAGGGTCTCGCTTTGTAGTTCAGGGTGGTCTTGAACTTGCAGTGATTCTCCTGCTTCAGCCTCCCAAATGCTGGGATTACAGGCAGTGCACCACCATGCCTGGTGGGAAGATTTTAAGTGTTAGAGAAACCTTCCTTTTTATAAATAACTGGGCAACAGGAAGACATCTTGCGCCCTGTACCCTACACCATTTCCTGTTGAATTATTGGTATTAGCTCTTATAGAAAAAGCAGTTCTGTACTTTTGCAGAACTGGTAGGAACTGAACGAGAACTTGAAGACTCTGGCTAGAAATGGATCACCTGCCACGGCAACAGATGTTGTAAAGGACATTACACTTTGGAAGCGGCTTCCAGTGACCCTTGAGAAGCAGGTCTGAGATGAGGGCTGTATACCGGAACCAGCTGGGAGCGCTTATCTTCTGCGGGTAATGGGTGAACTAGGCCATGTGACTCCACAAGGGCCTGCCAGCGACTTACAGCCCTAGGTCAAGTTTTCTTTCAAAATAAACCAGTGAGTTTTGCCGTCTGTCTTTGTTTCAGAGGAGGCTGGGGCAGAGAAAAATGACTTAAAATGGAAGTGGGCAAAGAAACCCAGGGCAGTCAGCCAAGGAGATTTTCTTTGTAAAGGGCATGTGAGCAGGAAGCCTGTCGTGGGACAAAAGAAGGGAAGGGTTTATTAAAGAAAGGAAAAAGATGACGACAACGGCAGTGACTTCAGGTGCTAATTATAGCATTTACTATTTCAGGCATTTTTATGTGATCAAATCATCTCTTTGTCTTGAAACAAATTTAAAATGTAGGTTAGAACTCTGGCAGCCAGTTTGAGGAAGCAAGTAAGCTGTGTTGCCCGGAAACAGTTGTCTGTCTGGCCAAGGCTTGTGGGCTCCCACAGGGGGTGGTGTTGAATGCAGCGAACGTTCTAGAAGACGCTGTGAGGACCTTGTTGATTTAGAGTCGAACGTACACTAGTTTGAGCTGACAGACAAATGATTTTGTGCCAGTTTGCAAGGGGAGGAGCAGCCACTGAAAGCAGTGGTGATGCTGTGTGTGTGTGTGTGTGTGTGTGTGTGTGTGTGTGTGTGTGTGTGTGTGTCCGTGCGCGCACCTTCCACGTGGGCCCAGCCACTCAGGGGACTGAGACAGGAGGATTACTTGAGCCTACCTGTTCTAGGCCAGCCTGGGCAGCGTAGCAAGATTCCCATCTAAACAAACAAATTAGCAATAAAAGTCAATGAAACAACGTCAAAAATTGTTAGACTACTAGGAAGTTAAACTAGAGAAGGGATTGGGACCAACTGATTCTTGTGTCTCTTTAACCGTACTTAATGGTTATTGCTTTATTTTAATCAGGGCCTCACTATGTAGCTTATGTTGGCCTTGGACTTTCTATGTATCCTAGAGCCAGCCTTGAACTCTTGGCAATCCTCCTGCCTCGGCCTCCCAAGTGCTAAAATTACAGGTATGCATCTCAATACCCTGCTACTGGTTTTTTTTTTTTTTTTTTTTTTTTAAATTTTTGAGACAGGGTCTTGCTTTGTGGTTCAGGCTGGCTGAGCTCAGCCTCAGACTCACATCACAGCAATCCTCCTGCCTCTGCCTCCCGAGTGCTGGGATGACAGCCATGAGCCACCACGCCCGGCACTGTGGTATGTGGTACTGATTGCTGCTGGGCGTGAGTCTCCACTCCCAGTGTTGTATGTGGTAACCGGGGATCGAACCCGGGGCCTTGCGCTTGTAAGACTGGTTCTGGAACCACTGAGCTAACTCCTCAGCCCCTGCTACTGGTTGTTTCTAAGGGCTACAAAGAAAGCCCCAGTCCTGGAACTTGCTGGTGCTAGAGATGGAAGCCATGCCCTCTTGCATGTTAGGCAAGTGCTTTACCACTGAGCTGCACCCCCAGCCTGAGACTTTAGAGTGACATGATTTTGTTTCCAAAGTCTTAGATTTAAGATTATCCAGTGCTTCCCCTGTCACAGAATGGGAGTTCATTTTGTGCTGTTTCTTTTCTTGACCCAAGCAGCATACACATGTGGCAATCTCTGTTGACCTGAAATATTGAGTGGAAGATCGTTAATGTCCTGCTGGAGTTGCTTAATCAGATGGCACTGCTGAACTCTATCCCTTTCTTATGTGTAGAGGTTCTTAGGGAGGTTGTTTACCAAAGCCAGGAAAATTGAGATATGGCAGTTTACAAAAGAAAGGGCCTTTGCCAGAGGAAAGGATAGTGGCCCACTGGGAAAAGAAATATTTGCATATTGGGTAGAGCTCACTTACAAATTGGACAGTATGGTTGCAGAATTGGTTCCTGAATCATGATCATTGAGCCAAGGAGAAGAGAAATTTTTTTTTTTTATGGTACCAGGGAGCAAACTCATGACCTTGCACTTGCAAGGCAGGCAGTAGCACTACTGAGCTAAATTCCCTAAGAAGACAATTTTTTAAATGAGTTGATATTTGGAAAGGTAGAGTTGGGTACCTGGTCAAGGATGAATACATTAGAGTGTCTGACCTGGAGTTTCAATTGGGTGAGTTCTTTGATGTTCAGAGATTCATTAGTTGTTGAAGTTTCACAGGAGTCACGGAGGAATGACACAATCTCTCCCTCTGTTTCTCTTTTTAAATTTGAGACAGGGTTTGGCTGTGAAGTTCAGGCAAGCCTTGAACTCACTATGCAGCCCCCTCACGACAACTCTCCTGCCTCACTTTCCCCTGGGGTGGGATGATAGGCATGTGCCACCACACCTCATTGAGGCAAACAAATATTGTGTTGGAGTTTGTTTCTAGTCCAGCTCAATATAACTGTTGGTGACATCAGTGAACAATATTGTATTTATGTAGGCCTAGTTTTATTATACTTGCTCTACACAGATATCATTTGTATTTTTTTTTTTAAGGTTTTTTGAGACAGGGTCTCGCTTTGTGGTTCAGGCTGGCCCTGAGCTCAGCCTGAAACTCACATCACAGCAACCCTCCTGCCTCTGCCTCCCGAGTGCTGGGATTACAGGCGTGAGCCACCGCGCCCGGCACTGTGGTATGTGGTACTGATTGCTGCTGGACGTGAGTCTCCACGCCCAGTATTGTATGTGGTTACCGGGGATCGAACCTGGGTCCTTGAGCTTGCAAGACAGGCGCTGGAACCACTGAGCTATATCCCCGGCCCATCATTTGTATTTTTGAGGCAGGTCTCACTATGTAGCTCAGGCTGACCTTAGTCTAAGATCCGCCTGCCTCAGCCTCTTGAGTGTTGGGGTTATAGGCATGCACCAGCATGTCTAGTCTCAGGCTTTTAAAAAAATCATTTTCCACTACAACTGTGGGATTAGCCTCGGAAGGGTCATTGGCCACCACTGTCATCCTGGTCACAGTGAGACTGCCACCCACTGTGTTTTGTCCTCTTGTGGCACCCTTCAGAGACGGCCATCAGCTTAGTTCAAATGGGCCTCATTGCACTAGTTCTTGTTACTGGAAATCTGCTATTTGTATGTCCTTAGGGATAGAACCAGAAACCCAGCCAAGAAAGCCTTAAGAACCGGAAAACACTGAGCCTGTCAGGTGGTCCCAGCACTCTGGGAGCCTGAGGCAAGAGGGTCATAAATTTAAGCCCAGAAGGCTGTGGTGGCTCATGCCTGTAATCCCAGAACTCAGGGAGGCAGAGGCAGGAGGACTGCTGTGAGTTCGAGGCTGGCCTGGACTACATAGTGAGCTCAGGGCCAGCCTGAACTACAAAGTGAGACCTTGTCTCGAAAACTCAAACAAACAAACAAAAAACCAGACAAACAAACAGGTTTAAGCCCAGCCTAAGCAATTTAATGACATAGTTTTTTTCTCAAAATCAAAAATAAAAAGGCCTGGGAATGTAGCTCAGTGTGAAGATCTTTTGTTCCATCCCTTCTCCTTCGAAAAGGAGAAAAACCCCAGAGAATCTGAAAACCTGCTTTTTATCTTCCTATAATCTCTGCTGTTCCTAAAAACTGAAGGAGTTGCCATGCACCACCCACGTGACAGGCTGTTTGCTGAGCCTTTTATGACACGGGGGCCGCAGCTGTGTCCCTCAGAGTCCACAGTACAGGCTTTGCTGAGAGGAGCTGGTAATAAAGAGAATGTTTGTTTTTGTTGTTTGTGCTTGAGGGTCTTGCCATATAGTCCTAGCTGGCCTTGAACTTTCTGTTGAGCCCAGGCTGCCTTGAATTCTCAGCAGTCATCCTGCCTCAGCCTCCCAAGGACTGGGATCATAGGCTGCACCACTAAGATATTTCCCCTGCTTGCTTGCTAATGATGCCATTTTGGACCAATCACTTACCCCCTCTCCAAGTCTCTTTTCTGTTAGAAATGTGAAAAGAAAAATAACGTAGGCCTGTGATCTCACCTCTCAGAAGGCTGAGGCAGGAGGATTGCAGTCTTTTGAGAGTAGCAGAGACAGGGTGAGGACAGTAGTGACAAAGGGTGTGGGACCCTCAGGGAGGACAGTCTAATATCTGCCACGTGGATCAGCTCGAGGTCATGAGGCTTGGAAGAGGTCTGGGCCTGTGGGTTTGGGAAGATAAATCAAGGCAGCAGTGGATGGTGGCCCACACTTGTTATTCTAGCTCTCAGGAGGCTGAGGCAGGAGACTCCCTGTGAACTGGAGGTCAGCCTGGGCTATGTAGCGAGCTGCTGCTCAAGCAAACAAGAGCAAGAGAGGGTGGTCGTGTTGGTTGTTGCAGGGGCTTTGCGTGTGCTAGGTAAGCGCTGTGTTGCTGCCAGCATGGGGGTGATTCAGCTCACCCGCGAGTGGAGCAGACCCCCCAGGCAGCTGTGACACGGCTGGATCAGCCTGCTGGGGGCTGCAGTGCTCACTGAAGCGCCCAGCTTTGGGGCTAGGGTCCATGCCACAGGCCCAGCCTCACTGCTGCTTCGGTTTGTGCCTTTGGACTGAGTTCCTTGTCAGGACTGGGTGTTTTCAAGGTGAGTCTTAGTCACACCCCGTTCACTGGCTGGAGGAGTTATCATTTGATCTTGTCCAGGGTCCTACACAGGCCTTCGGGGTAAAAATTTAAGGTTCTTATAGCCCCCACAGTCATGCGTGGAGACACAGTTGACTTTATTATTTTTATTCACAACTTGGGTGTATTTTTTTTTTTTTTTTTTTAGTTTTTTTGAGACAGGGTCTCACTTGGTGGTTCAGGCTGGCCCTGAGCTCAGCCTCAAACTCACATCACAGCAATCCTCTTGCCTGTACCTCCCGAGTGCTGGGATGACAGGCCTGAGCCACCATGCCCGGCACTGTGGTATGTGGTACCGATTGCTGCTGGGCGTGAGTCTCCACGCCCAGTATTCTGTGTGGTTACTGAGGATTGAACCTGGGTCCATGCACTTGCAAGGCAGGTGCTGGAACCACTGGGCTAAATCCCCGGCGCCGTGTATTTTTATTTTGACAGTTTTTTTGTTTGTTTTGTTTTTTGAGACAGAGTCTCACTTTGTAGTTCAGGACGGCCCTGAACTCACTATGTATTCCAGGTTAGCCTTGAACTCACAGCAGTCCTCTTGCCTCTTCCTCCCTAGTGCTGGGATTACAGGTGTGAGTCACCATGCCTGATTTGACACAGGTCCTTGTTAAGTTGTCCAGGCTGGGTACAAATTGCAGTCCTCCTACTTCAGCGTCCCGAGCGCTGGGATTACAGGCCTGCATGAGAGAATACACCTGCTTGGTGAGCTTTATTAGAGTTCTTCCTCTCTGACCTATAGAAAAAGGAAGAGTGGAAGCGAGGAGGTAAATGGTTTTGTGTTACAGTGCTTGCCTGTCCTGTTCCCTGGAGCTTGAAGCTAGTCATTCCTACATAGAATTCCCTCAAGAGTTGTGCTGTCTGTCACCTCAGGCAGCTGCTGGGTGAGTTCTGCTTCCTGTCCTGCTCCTGACCCCGCAGGACCCTGGGCCCAGGACAGAGCAAGCCCTGGGGAGAGTTAGGTTTCCACAGACTGAGATGATCTCATGGTTTGAAGAAGGGGGAGACTCGGGCTGGCTTCCAACTGCTGGGCTCAAGTGAGCCTCCTGCCTCAGTCTCCCAAGAAGCTATGACTACAAATCAATCAGTTGTAAAGCTGAAAACGTCTCGATGCTGCAGCAATGCCTCTGCTGGGTGGGGTTTCACGTAGAAGGGCAGGCGATAATCAGGGTAAAGTGGCTTAATGTGTGAAGGACCGCGTGGTCTCACCAGGTGATGCTGTTTTCCTGAAGAAATGTTCAGACCTGGAGGCTGAGGATCTCATGAGTTTAGGTCAGTTTGGACTATATAATGAGACCCTGTCTCAGAAAACCAAAAAAGAAAAGAGAAATGTTTGATTATTTAGGTGATTGGTTTTTTCCTTTTTTTTTTGAGGCAGAATCTCACCATGTAGTTCAGACTGCCCTCCAACTCTGGGCGATCCTCCTGCCTCAGCCTCCTGAGAGCTGTTGGTATCATAGGCGTGCACCACCATGCCTGGCTCAAACTTTCTTTTAGAGAAGAGAAAAAAGTTAAAAGGTATTCATTCACCTTGCTCTTGGGACTTCCACAGGGATTAGCTTTTCACTGGGCACCCAAGAGACCTGACTGGTCAGTAGACTGCTTGTTCTCTTCTATGGGTTAGATGAGATTTTAAAGGGTTTTCTTTTCTTTTCTTTTTTTTTTTTTTTGGAGACAGGGTCTTGCTTTGTAGTTCAAGCTGGCTCTGAGCTCAGCCTCAAACTCACATCACAGCAATCCTCCTGCCTCTGCCTCCTGAGTACTGGGATGACAGGCGTGAGCCACCACGCCCAGCACTGTGGTTTGTGGTACTGATTGCTGCTGGGTGTGAGTCTTCATGCCCAGTATGGTATGTGGTTACCGGGGAATCGAACCCGGGCTCTTGAGTTTGCAAGACAGGCACTGGAACCACAGCGCTAAATCCCCGGTCCCTTAAAGGGTTTTCTTTAGTGCATGTCAGTAGTACAAAGTGATCACTTTCCTTGTAGGGAGTTAGTGTATACAGAACACATCTTAATTCTTTTCATTTCCCCTTCTCCCCGGCTCATTCAGTAGTTTTCTTGAAGGCGTTTTTGCCAAGCTAGATTTTCTAGTTTTACTTCCTGAAATGGAAATAGATTGGGGATTTCACCTTCTCATCACCGAAGTTTTGACATCTGCACACCTTAGCTTCACCTGTGCGGGCGGGAGACCTAATTGAGGGCTGAGTCAGGCAGGAGGAACTGATGGTCCTGCCCATGGCCCCGCCCACATCCGGACACTGTGGCTCCCCCAGGGTTGTGTTGGCATTTAAGTCAGCTGAGCTGCTTGGCTGGGGACACCTACCAGTCACTCCTGTGCCCCTAGTAAGGGGAAAATCACAAGCATATATCTGTATAAGAGAGAACCTTCAGGGGCTGGGGATTTAGCTCAGTGGTTCTGGCATCTGCCTGGCAAGTGCAAGGTCCAGAGATGAATCCCTGTACCACATACCACAATGTTGGGATGTTGGACGTATTGACTCACGCCTGTAATCCCAGCACCGGAGAGGCAGAGGTAGGAGGATTGTTGTGAGTTCGAGGTTGGCTTGAAGTACAAAGTGAGACCTTGTCTAGAAAGAGAGAGAGCAAAGCCTTCAAAACTCTTTGCCTCCTTTGCCACCTTGAAAGAACAGTATATAGGTGCTTTTCATTTGGAAAGATGGTCTTGCTCTCTCCTAGAGCCTCTTTTCTCAGCAGAGTATCAGATCTGTGACACTTTCATGCAGCCCGACTGTTTCCTAGGTTCTGAGGAGAGTCGGTTCCTTGGCAAGGCGCAGGCTCTTGTGACCCAGGCCCTGCTGATGTGTATGAACTGCAGCCTGGGGGGGGCGGGGCAGAGAAAGGCTCCCCTGCCAGGTCCTCCCAGCACGGGGCCCTCATGCCCTGAAGTGAAGGCGCCAGGCATAGTCAGGGTGGTACTTAGTAGCGACTGACATTAACCCCAAGAAGCTAATCACGTACTAGGTACTGCTGGTTCAGAGGTGCCTTGGTATAAGAAGGGAAATGAACTGTTAACCTACATGGAAATGAGACATAAGGAAAAATCTTAACCTAAAAGCATTGGAAAACAGTGTAATGAAACACTGACGCCTGTCTTCAGTGCTGGTTAAGAAGAGTTCCTGACTTGATCATTTTGAGACAGGGTCTCACTTTGTAGTTCAGGCTGGCCTTAAACTCACTATGTAGCCCGGACCAGCCTCGAACTCACAGTAATCCTCCTGCCTATGCCTCCTGAGTGCTGGACTTACAAGTGTGAATCACCATGCCCAGCATTGTGGTATGTGGTTATCAGTGTTGGGCTTATAGGCATGAATCACCACGCTCAGCATTGCGGTGTGTGGTTACTAGGATCAAACTTGGGACCTTGTGCTTCCCAGACAGACGCTGGAACCACTGAGCTAAATTGCTGGCCCAAAGCCTGTTTCTTGTATTGCAATATTTTTATGATTTAGGCTGAACCCAGAATCTTGTACTTGCTAGGTAAGCACCGTACCACTGAGCTATGAGCAGCTCCTTTAAAAATTTGGATACAGGTTCTCACTAAGGCACCCACACTGCCTAAGACCTGTGATCCTCCTGTGCCAGCCTCCCAAGTAGCTAGGATTATAGACATTTACTGCCACACACATGGATCCAGATATTTATCAGCTATTATCCTCCTTGTTTCCCGAAGGATTTCCTTTAACATCTCTTCTGATGCAATTCTGATCAGCTGGTGACATAGTCTTCCAGCTGTTTTATGTCTAAGAATGTCCTGGGTGTAGAATCCAAGGTTGACAGTGCCTGTGGGGGAGGCCCTTTTCTTAGTTCTCTACATGTAATGGTTCTTTTTTCTTTCTGGCTGCTGCTAAGATTTCTTGTATAACTGGTTTTCAGAAATTTAGTTGCGATATGCTTGAGTTTTGGGGAGTTCTTTTTTTTTTTTTTTGAGACAAGGTCTCACTTTGTAGTTTAGGCTGGCCTGGAACTCATTGTGTAGCCCAGGGTGACCTTGAACTTTGAACTCAGATAATCCTTTTTCCTCAGCGTCCTGAGTGCTGGTATTACCCTGGTGATGAGGTCCGAGACTGGTTAGTAGGATCTTGTTCATGAGGAAAAGAGAACAGGATGCGGCATGCATATGGAAAAGAGCGGCAAAAACTAATAAAATTTAATTGGGCGATACTCGAGTGAGCAGGCACCTGCTGCTCCAAAGGAAGATAACGCCAGCGCTGAATGCCTCAGGTTTAAGAATCCAAAATGTAGCATTGGATCAAGGGCTCCTCCCATTGGGTCTCCAGAGCCCGACTGACCATGTGATTGACAGGTCAGCTGTATCTACTGCGCATGTCCTTTCCCATAAGTCACTCTGCTCTAAATGAATGAATTCGCTGTGGTCCCTGTTCAAGAATCTTCAGTGAGCTCCCAGTGAAGAAAGGTTACTGCGGGTCCCCATGCATGGAGCCCCATCTCCTCTTCTGGGGAGCAGGCCTGAGCCAGAGTCCAAACTGAGTCTCTGCCGCACCTCTCAGCACGGACTACAGCTGGTTTACTTGGAGTGTCTGCACTGATGCACCATTCTGTTATACATCTCTCTTCTGGTCAATTTTGCTTTCTTCTTCTTTTCTTTGTTTTGAGACCAAAAAACCTCATAGTGTGATCTTGAATTCTGTGTACAGCCCAGGATGGCCATAAGGATGGGGAACCTCCTGCCTCTGCCTTTTGACTGCTGGGATTACAGGTGTGCACCACCAGGCCCAGCTCTGGATCAATTTCACTGTGTTGAGTTCTATCTTCCTTATGGACATTTTCTGCTCTTTTGCATTCCCATTCATCTTCTACTTGTTGGGGCGGGGGTGGATAATTTTTTACTCATATAAAAATTCTTTGTTTTTTTGAGATAGGTTCGTGCTCTGTAATTTAGGCTTGCCTTGAATGCACTCTATGGCTGGCCTCTAACTCATGGTGATCCTCCTCCTTCAGCTTCCCAAGTACTGGGATTACAGGCATGAGCCACCACACCTGCCTCCTATAAAGCTTTATCCTGAGTACAATTATTTGGACACAGTTCAATCTTTACAGGGCTTGCCTTGATGGGTGGGGCAGGAATAGAAACCTACCTGTGGCTGGTATTGGCCCCTGTTGAGGCAAACCCCTCTGAGAGCCGTCCTGGGCTCCCCACTGGGAAGGGAGATTTCTCCTCTGGCTGCTGGAAGGGAAGTGTGCCAGCCCTGTGCTGTCCTCCACCACCTCCTGCACTGGGACTCCTGAGGGCCCAGGAGCTGTCTGTGCCACTGTTTCCTCTTGGGGTCTCTGCCCTGCAAACCTGGCTGTCCAGACCATGTCTCCAAGTCTCCTCAGGGCCCCTCCCTCTGCACAGGAGCCCGAAACTCCCGGTGGGCATGTGGATGACTTGTTCGCATCTCTTAGGATGCACTGTCTGCTGCCTGTGTTTGGTCTGGGCTCTGTTAGAGGAAGGAAGGCGAATGGTCCCTGTTACTTCCTTTGGTCCGGAAGCTCTGGAGTTTGTAACCCAGTTCCATGGGGTGGAGCATTGCCTTCAGTTAAAAGCCCATACCCAATTAACCACACGCTCATTTTAAGTTGGCAAGTGGGTGCCGAAGACAGCCTGCCTTCCTTCTTTTTTTTTTTGAGACAGGGTCTCACTTTGTGGTTCAGGCTGGCCCTGAGCTCAGCCTCAAACTCACATCACAGCAATCCTCCTGCCTCTGCCTCCCGAGTGCTGGGATTACAGGCGTGAGCCACCATGCCCGGCATGGTGGTATGTGGTACTGGTTGCTGCTGGGGTGAGTCTCCATGCCCAGTATGGTATATGGTTACCGGGGAATCGAACCCAGGTGTTTGCGCTTGCAAGACAGGCGCCGGAACCACTGAGCTAACTCCCCGGCCCCTGGCTTCCTTCTTTTCACTGGCCTTTCTGGGCTGAACAGTAGGCTTCATGTTCATTAGACGATTATTATTATTTTGGGACTATTTTTTGGAGATAATGTTGCCTTATGTAGTTGAGGCTGGCCCTGGACTTACTGTGTGGCCCAAGCTGACCCTGAACTCAGTGATCCTCTTGTCTCAGCTTTCCCAGTGCTCAGGTTAGGCATGTGCCACCACACCTAGCTTCTTGAGGACTTTTGTCTCTGCACTAGTTCTTTTTAGTACTAGAAGTACTTAGTTTCATCAACTCCCAATCATTTACCAGATAATGGTAATACAATAGCTAATATTTAATGTTCCATCTACTGTTTTGAGATCTTCATGTGTTGGAAGCCGATAAGATCCTAGAATAACCAGGCATGTGGTGCACACCTGTAATACTGGCACTCCGGGAGGCTGAGGCAGGAGGATCACCTTGAGTTTAAGGCCAGCCTGAGCTACATACTACATAGTGCATTGAAGACCACTCTGAAATGCATAGCGAGACACTGTCTGGGTGCCGATGGTGGTCCCTGAATACCTGTAGGGAAGATGGTGGGGAATAAGAGAGATAGAGACAATATTCAATACGCAAGGGGGATCAGGAGGAATCTGCCTCTAGTGGACAGGCCCTCCAGAGGACTGCTCTTACTGTTTGGGAGGAAGCGCTGGGAGAGAGTAGTGTACTCTTCCAGGCACAGGCAGTGCAGGAAGATGAGGGTAGTAAGATAGGGAGAGTTTGGCATCTCAGAGGAAGGGCGGGGTGGGGTCCTTGCTCATACCCCGATGCCGGCATGTTTTTGCCTCAGCAGATGCTGTCTTGCCTCAGGACCATGTGGTTAAGGTGGTCCCCCCACAGCCAGGAGGTCTGCAGGCTTTTGTGTACTCTCTGTTGCTGAGGCAAGTTAACACTGACCTTGGGACTAGGGGCCCTGTTTCCTGGCCCCCACCAGTCGATACATATCATGGCTAACTCTCAACTTTTTGTGTCTGATTCTGTCTTTTCTTTTTTTCTGGGTCCTGGATCTTGTGCTCGTCAGGCAGGCTTGGGGCTGCTGAGCTATATCCCTGGCCCCCAATTTAGTCTTTTTTTTTTT
>PVIR01023492.1:0-17793 GCA_004026965.1 Petromus typicus | reverse complement strand
AACTCCCCGGCCCCTAATCATTTTCTTATTCAATAAATAAACAGCAATATAATTCACATCTAAATTTCTGGAAGATTCCAAAAGAAACAAAGGAATGCTTACCTGTGAGGGTCCTTGGAACTTGGTATGATATATACACATTCCCTCTTGGTCAAAGTGCTTTCTATCCAGGATTTCTGGGACTGAAACAAAAAGGTTTTAAGGTTTATACATTATCCTACTCATATAAGGAAAAAATAATTTCATGATAAACCTATAAAAATAGTTCTACTCAGGAGGAGAAGGCAGAAGGGTCACAAGTCCGAGGTCAATGCAGTCAACTTGAGATCGTTTCAGAAAAAGAGAACTGGTAAAACCATTTGCTTGGTAGCAAATGAGAAGCCCCTAAGGTTCAATCCTCAATTATACAAATCTAAACAAAAAAATAGTTCTATATTAATTAATTTTGTTTTAATCCACCAGTTACTACATGCTGTACTCTGAGGATAGCACACATGAACAACGAAATAACCTCATTTAAATCCAATGTGATTTTACAGTGCTGTGCCAGAGAGGAGGAAAAACCAAGGGTGATGAAATTCTCACCAAAGCCAAACCCCTCAAGAGGCAGGGATCTTTTAAAAGACAATTAAAAGTAACTATCAGAGTTAATTAAAAAAAACAAAGCCTAGTTACTGGCTAGTTCTAAAATAAATACCTAAAGCATAAAAGCACAAAATGGTTAATGATACAAAGATTTTAAAAAGATTTACACAAAAATTTTAATTAAAATATCGGAAAACACATACTAAATATCAACAAAGACAAAACATGTCACTATATAATTACAGCCAATCTACAACTGCTATAACAATCTCATGTAAGATTAACCAAATAAAACAGACCCAAAATAAATAAAGAAAAAAATTAACAGTGAGCTAAAACTAGAAAATAGAAGATAACACGTTTCTTTTAATTTACTGAAAAGCTGATTTTTAAAAGTAACCAAGAAAGGTATTTATATTTTAGCAATGCTGTTAATAGCCCCAACTTATGAGCATATGGTTATTTCTATGAATAACAAGCAGAAAAATCATCAGTTCTCATGCTCACGCGGGGCAACTACAGAAACTGATTATGCACTTGCACCATAAAGCATGATTCAATGAATTTTCAGACCATGATTACTTTCAGATCATATTAACCAACCATAATGCAATTAACACAATGTAAATAAAAAGTAAGCCTTCACTATTTGAAACTACATTAAGTTGAGAATCAAAGAAAAAGATTATAATTAAAATTTAAAGTTCTTGTGGGATATGGTGGTGCACACTTATAATCCCAGCACTTGGGAGGCTAAGGTGGAATGCTCACCACACATTTGAGGGCAGCCTGGGCTACATAGTGAGTTCTGGATCAGCCTGAACTACAAAGCAAGACTTTGTCTCAAAAAGAAAAAAAAATTACAATGCTTAGACATGAACTATGAAGATTACATGCATTTCAAACTTGTGTTTAAATTGTGCTTGAGGGAAAAGTATAGTCTTAAGGGATTACACAGAAAACAAGAACTGAAAAATAATGAGCTGTTGTCCAAATTTAAAAATATATTGAAAGAAGGCTCAACATTTAGCTCAGTGATGCCACACCTGTCTGGCAACTCCAAGTTCCTGAGTTCAATTCCCATACCGAAAAGCAAACAAACAAAAATGTTCATTTCCTAGGTAAAAGATTCACTTAGGTAGAAAGAAAATATGATCCCCAGCCATAAAAATCATATCATGTGCAGAAGATTTAGCTCAGTGGTTCTGACACCTGCCTTGCAAGTGCAAGAGCCCAGGTTTGATCCCTGGTAACCACATACACAATGTCGGGTGTGGTGATTAACACCTACCAGCAATCAGTACCACACACCACAATGTCAGGCATGGCAGTTCATGCCTATAGACCCAGCACTCAGGAGGCAGAGATAGGAAGATTGCTGAGTTCCAAGCTGAGTTCAAGACCATCCTAACTATAGAGTCAGACTCTGTCTCAAAAAAAAAAAAATCACATCATGACTTCCAACTCTAACTCCCCCTTCCCCCATTCTTCTTTGGAGACAGGGTCTGGCTTTGTAGTTCAGGCTGGCCCTGAACTCACTATGTAGCCAAGGCAAGCTTCAAACTCACAGCAATCCTCCTTCCTCTGCTTCCCAAGTGCTGGGATTACAGGCATGAGACACCATGCCTGGCATGGAGGTATGTGATTACTGAGGATCGAACTTGGGACCCTGTGCTTGCCAGGCAGACACTGAAACCACTGAGCTAAATCCCTTGCCCCAAACCTAACCCCTTTTATCAGCAAAATTTCCTATACTATGGATTTTTCAAGTACTTTTTAAGTTTATATAAAATCTTGTTATCTGCTGGAGAACCTGCTTTTCTGGAAGAAAAAAAAAAAGAGGGCATCAACAGGAGAGGAAGGAAATCTCTAACTATACTGTAATACAAGTCCTTTTGCTCCCAGCATAAACCTGACAAACCCAACTGAAGTCAATCCAATTCTCCTACTACTCTGCCATCCCATATTGATAGTCAACACAACTATCAAAAACAGAACTATGCCTTCTGGGATTCACTTTAAAACACTGGCCATGAAAAATATTTTAAAAGGGCCCAGGGTTTAGTTCAGGGGCTCCATACCTGCTTCGCAAGCGCAAGGTCTTAAGTTCACTATCCAGTACAAAAAAAAATAAATACATGAAATAAAGTACTATGATCCTCAAATTCCTCGTAATGATGCCTAAAGTTATTGTTTCCCTGGTGCACTTTCTCACTCTTTCAGGTTTCTTACTATCTCTGCTTCACAAGTTCCAACCTTTCTCCATCTGACATTCTCACTCTTACTTCCCATTTCACCAAGAAACGGGAAGCAACCCAGAGACAGCTACCAACCTCCCCCATCTCCTCACCACTGTGCACCGAGAGGTCTACAGGTTTCTCATACTGTACATCATGTGACTGTGCTGCCATTCCTCATGTGTCCCAAACCCTGTATTTTTCTAAACCAAGGACATGCCCTCCCTCCCTCTCCTTCCTGAGTGGCTCATTGTCATCAGTATGCAACATATTATTATTCTCCAAACCTTTAAAAACAAGACACAACACAACCAACCTTTTCTTGACTCCTGCCTTCATGTTACCCACTCCATGTTTGTGCCTAAAGGTATAGTGAAGTCTGTTTTTCTTTTAAAGACAGTCTTGCTATATTGTTCAGGTTGGCCTTGAACTCACTATGTAGCCCAGGCTAGCTTCACACTTGCAATAACCCCTATTGCTTAGTCTCCAGAGTGCAGGGATTATAGGTAAGCACCATCATTTTCTTCTTTTCTTTTCTTCCTAACTTCTAAGACCCATTCTGGTTAGTTTTCAAGCCAACCACTCTCCTGAAACAAGTTTTGACAAGACTATCAATGACACTCATCAAAGGCCAAGTGCCAGGCCTCAAGCTCACTGAGGGAGCAGCAGCACTGAACAAAATGAGCACTGTCTTCCGCCCCTCAGTCTGCTCCTTGCTCACTCCTCTCCTCCCACCCAATCTTTTCTCCTGCTGTTTCTGCAGTGCTAGGTAATGAACCCAGCCGGGCCTTTCTTAAGTTAGCATGTGTTCTTCCATGGCGCTACAGCCCCAGCCTTCCCTAACCTCTTGAAGAGCTGACCCCAGGCTCGTAGTTCTCCAAGACCATGTCCAGTTCACCACCAATGTGTCAATGACTCACAAATTTCCATCTCTACCCCAGGGGACTTTCATGCTCAGATATCTGCTCACTCAGCTCCATCTCAAGCTTACTACATCCACAACTCAACTTACACTCACTTACCCCTCATGCAATCTACCTATTTTGCTAAGTCAATGGCAACTCCATCCCTCCAGTTCCATTCTGAAAAGCAGAGACCTAAAACCAAGGAGTCATTCATTTTGTTCTCTGGGTTAAACTCTGGGGGCAGAGGAGAAACTCCCCCGGATCACACTTTAAGTAACATCAAGGGGTGGTATTGCTCGCTTCAGTTTCAGGGCCAATATACTATTTTTATTTTTTTGAGACAGGGTCTCGATTTGTAGTTCAGCCTGGCTCTGAGCTCAGCCTCAAACTCACATTACATTGGTTGCTGCTGGGTGAGTCTCCATGCCCAGTATTGTATGTGGTTATGGGCGAGATCGAACCCGGGCCCTTGCACTTGTAAGACAGGCGCTGGAACCACTGAGCTAAATCCCCGGCCTCCAATATACTATTTTTATCCTGGCTCTTTTTCATATTCAGATCCACAAACTGAAATGAAGGAGCTCATATGTAACTTTAAAAATACATTATCTATTCGTGTCAATTATGTCCATAACTACTTACAAGGTAGAATGTCTATGAAAATCAATTCCCTCTGCCCAAGGTGAATCCAGGGCCTTCAAACTGAGCCATACCGTAGTCTCAGTCCATTTTTATTCTGAGACACTTAAACTGCCTTCCTTGGCTAGAATTTTGATCCTTCTGCCTCAACCTCCTAAAGTCCTGAGATTATAGGTGTGCACCACCACATCCACCTAACCTGTTGCTTTAAACTCATGATAAACTCATGATCTCAGGGGAGCTGCAGGAAGCATGATAAGTGCCCTATTTATTTTATGCCCACAATCCTGAAAAGTGGGTACTGTTAGTACACCCCCACCACTGATGAAAGGACCTGGAACTGTCCAAAGCCACTGAGCTAACAATTTGCTCTGGTCGAAAGCCTCGACTGACATTTTAAAAGATATTTACAATAAGCATTTAAAAATCACTTGATGCTATGCTTTTGAGTAAGCCATCTTTCTTCCATTTTTAAAATAAAGTAGTACTTTTCAAAAGGGAAAATCAAATGTGATAGCTCTGTGCACAGTTTTCCTAAACATAAAAAAGAGAAAAAGAACTAAAGGACTAACATTATTTCTCCTAGTGTTGTTAATTAGTAAGAACTGTGAATCTGTAGTAAGCCCTTCTCCTTTTTCTTTTCTCTGCGGTAACTCTGACTACAATCACTCAAACTAGGACGGAAAAATTACTCAAAGTAGAATGGGAACAGGTAAGAGGAAATCAAATCAACAGATTTAATACCCCACCAAATCAGCAGATTCTAAATGCAGACTTGCAAAACTTGGTAATTATTAGTGGAAATACTCATTAAAAAGAGTCAGCTGGGCATAGTGCCACATACCTGTTATCTTATACTCAGGAGGCTGGGGCAGGAGTACAGCCACAATTGAGGCCAGCCTGTGCTACATAATGAGTCCAGGGCCAACCTGAACTATACTAAAATAAGTTAGGTATATATTTCTCACAGCTATGCTTTCTTACTAACAGTAAGTAAAAATATTTCAATGACATTTTCAATTAAGAATATCAGGATTAATTAAGCCCAGGATTAAGCTCAGTGATGCTGTGTCTGCCTCTCAAGCCAAGGTCTTAAGTTCAATCTCTGGTCTTGAAGGGAACAAAAAAAAAGTGAGAAAATCATAGAAAAAAATTATAAATATAATTAACATAAAAAATCTTCAGAGTTCCTGTCACAAAGCCTACTAGTAAGACAACTAAACACCACAGTTTTGTTTTGTTTTGTTTTAGGGGGAGGCATGGGATCTGCAGTAGCAAAGAAATGGTTAAAACTGATGATTTCAAAATCTTTAACTGTAGAGTGATGTATTAAAAAAGAAAAAAAAAAAACAACACTATAGAACCCTAGCACAATGGTGTATGCCTGCAGTACTAGATAGGAGGTTCACCTGAGCTCAAGAGTTCAAGGTTAGCTTAGGACACAAACAAACCCCGTCTCCAAAATAAACTGGTAAGAAAGGAAGGGACAAGAAAAAACATGAAAATGAAGGAAAAAATGGAAACAAAGCTTTTGTAACAGAGAAGAGACGGAGCTTGGGGAAATGGGATAAAATAAAATTTTAAAAATAGTTAAGATAAATTGATAAAAATAAAATCACTGCAGACTGATTATTAGTACAGTTCTGGCTTCTCATTCTCCCCTCACTACACCACAATTATTTTCCAAACATATATGTAACTTGGAAGGGCCAAAATGAATACTTTTCTACAGGTCTGGACAATCAGTAAACTTGTTCTAAAAACTTTTGTTGTTAAGTACAGTAAGCATGTTAGGGCATTTGGACCATACACTGTCGCTGTCACAAATTTTTTGGCTTTTAAACTCTTACAATTGCTATGGACCAGGGCAGGGGATGGGGCTCAGCAGCAGAGCCCTTTCAAGCACACATACACAGGGCCAGTGTTAAATCCCCAGCACCCGAGGCACCATCCTTAGTCCAGGCCCACACACATGCCCTTGGGGAAGAAGTATGCCAACCTACACCCTGAATCCCATAAACAAGCGGCTTTCACATTTCCACTGAACCAAATGATCTCTTAAGTTTGTGCCAAAGTCCTTTCACAGACACTGATGTCTGCTCCATCCCTTTCTAAAATCCAAGGAAATCTGCAATTCAATCCGAAAGCAATGGTGAGGTACGAAGTTTCAGAGATACACTAATCAAGTTATTTTTTTCCCCTGTAGAAATTCTAATAGTAAACCCATTTTCATAACCCTTAAAAGAGCTTTTTAAATAATACAAGTTTACTCAATAATAATAAAACCTACCTCAACAAAACCTCACATATGAATATGTAACATTGCTTTTGTCCAGAAATGTCTTTTTCAGCCAAACCAGCTCTTATCTTACACATCTGAAAGACTGGGGGTTGGGGGGGGGTGCATGAAGGAGCCTCAGGTTCTCTACCCTGTGCTAGGACCCTAGGCCTTTTTCTTCACCCTAAGCCTTTTTTTTAAAACCCAATATAGGGTCTTCCCTATGCTGTGCCCAGAGAGACTTAAACTGGTGATCCTTCTGCCTCACATTCTGATCACTCTGAGTACTCATTTGGTGAACATTCTATAATAAAATATATACCTACTTAAGTTAGCATGCTAGCCGAACAGGACTAAGTACAAGTCTTAATCACAAGTTGCTGTTGTTTTTTTTCATTTGTTTGTTTGGTTTGGTCTGGTATCAAGGATCATACTCATGACCTTGCATTTGCAAGGCAGGCGCTGAAACCATTGAACTAAATCACCAGCCCCACAAGTTTCATTTTTAACATTAATATACTTCTAGTATTACCAATACTATCCCTTCACCACCCAAAACCTCCTATAGCTTTTAAAAATACTTGAAATACTGGTATATGCAGAGTCTGACCAAAAAAATTGTACACATATTTCAGGAAAAGAAATTAGTGCAATATTTTTTCAATAGATGGTTTACTCTAGAAGATGTCACGTTATCACAGAAAACCCTCTCACTATACTGTCAGGCCCTAGATATTGAAAATGCACTACAACGCTGGAGATTTAGATCAAGTAGTACCACGCCTACCTTAGAAAATGAATGTACAACTATCTCAACAAGCAAGGTTATTCAAGCAGCAGTTCACTATACTAGTAAATGTCTACAAGTTCCTGGACAATACTTTGAGCCCCTCTTGTAACTGTACAGGTCAAATGTAACTTGTATTAATCTCATGATATCTCAATAATTTTGTATAAAATACTGTATTACATTTTTTCCCCTGAAGTATGTATATATTTTTGGGTGGACTCTATATAGTTTTCAACACACAAAGGCCTGAGTTTGATCCCCAGTACCACAAAAAATTTTTTTAAAAAACCAGATAAATAAGGATGTGGGTTTAATACAATGGAAGACTACTCTGCCATAAAGAAGGATATACTTGAAACATTTCTAGGTAAATGGTTGCAGCTTGAGACCCTATGCTTAAGTGATGTATGTCAGAATGTGTTTAAATACAACACTGTTTCTCTGGTGTAAGAAAACAGAAAGAGTAAATAAAGACCAAAATGTATAAAAGCTTTTGGGAAACAGGAAGTAAATGTTCAAATAAGAAAAGGAACAAGAATGGGGAGAGGGAAAGAAAGGAAGGCACAAAGAAAAAAAAAGAATACAAGGAAAAAATTAAACCTTTTGTAAATAAGGAGGGAAAAAGAAGTTGAAAGGAGGGGAAGAGACTACAGGAAAAAGAATCAGATATATTATGTACAGGTACAAAATCCCTGTGATGTGATTATGTATATCTAAAATATACTGCTTGGGGCCGGGGATTTAGCTCAGTGGTTCCAGCGCCTGTCTTGCAAGCGCAAGGACCCCGGTTCGATCCCCAGTAACCACATACCATACTGGGTGTGGAGACTCACACCCAGCAGCAACCAGTACCACATACCACAGTGCCGGGCATGGTGGCTCAGGCCTGTAATCCCAGCACTCGGGAGGCAGAGGCAGGGGGATTGCTGTGATGTGAGTTGGAGGCGGAGCTCAGGGCCAGCCTGAACCACAAAAGCGAGACCCTGTCTCAAAAAACCTAAAAAAATAAATACATAAATAAATAAAATAAAATAAAATATACTGCTTAACTATAGTGAACTATATTAACTGTAGTCACCATGTTGCAGAGCAGATTTCTCAAAATTAATTCTCTATCTGATACAAAGTATCTTTGATCAATATCTCTGAGGTCCTGGTAATGATCATTCTCCTTTCTAGTTCTAAAGTTCAATATTTTTAGATTCCACATTTTAGACTGTGCAGTGTGCTCATCTTTGTGTGTGGCTTATTTCATTTAAACTTTCTGCCAGGTTTATCCAGTTTATCTCAAATTACAGATTTCCTTCTTTTGGAAAGGTTTTTTTTAAGGCTGTATAGTATTTCACTGTGTACATATAGCTGTATATATATGTATGTCTACTCTATATACATGTGCATATCTCAAATTTTCTTTATCCACTGACGAACACAGGTAGATTTCACATCATTCTCTTTCTAGCTAAGTATGTCCTGACAGGTAGAGTGAGTCTCTTACAGGCATCATATAAGCTGAATATTGTTATTTTTAATCCATTCAGCCATTTGACCCTTTTAATTAGAAAACAATTCAATCATATTTAAGGTAATTACTGATATGTAAAGACTTAATACTGCCATCTTGTTCTTTCCTGATTACTTTGCAAATCCTTTTCCTGTTTCTCTTATCTTTTGATTTTTTTCTAGAAGTATACTTTGATTTCCTTTTATCTTCTGTGCCTCAATGATATGTTTTTGTTTTGTAGCCATGAGGTTAACAAAAACATAGTTACAACAATTAAGCTAATAATGGGATAATTTTTTTTTTTTTTTTTTTTGAAACAGTGTCTTACTTTGTATAGATGAGGCTGGCCCTGAGCTCACTAAGTGGCCCAGGCAAGCTTTGAATTCACAGCAATCCTCCTGCCTCTGCCTCCCGGGTGCTGGTATTACAGGTGTGAGTCACCACACTCAGCTAGATTAAATTTAAAAAACTATGTTTACTCCATCCTAAACTTTTCATATCATATCTTTATAAAAATGTATCCTTTCATAAATTACTGTTGTTGCTGGGCATGCTGGCTCATACCTATAATCCCAGCACAGGTTGGAGGGGCAGAAGCAGGAGGATTGCTTCGAGTTCGAGGCTAGCATGGGCTACAGAGTGAATTGTAGTTCAGCTCAGTCTGAACTACAAAATGAGACCCTGTTCCCCCCCCAAAAAATTTAAAAGCCATACATTACTGTATTATTATATTTAGTATTGTTGAGTCCCGTCCTGTCCCGTCCCGTTTCCCCACTCCTCCACCCCGGGCAGGATCCTGCCATGTTTACAAGGCTTTCTGTACAAGGTTGACTTTAAGCAATCCACTTGCAACCTCTCAAGCAGTTAGCTGGAGCTATAAGGGCACATCACAGGACCCGGCTGTAGTTTACCTTTTATCTTTTACACTTAAGATTCACCTAATTTACAAGCTACCACTATAGTATTAGAGCATTATGAGTTTGACATGTATTTACATTTGCCGGTGAGTTTTCTGCTGTACTTTCACTTTACTAATTAGCATCTTTTTCTTTCAACATAAACAACTCCTGCTAGCATTTCTTGAGATAGGTCTAATGACTGATAATGAATTGATGCTTTTACTTGGTGGGGAAAGTCTTTTTTTTTTTCTTTGAGATAGGGTCTAGTTCAGGCTGGCCCTGGGCTCAGCCTGGAACTCACAGCAATCCTCTGTCTCCCAAGTGCTGGGATTACAGGAGTGAGCCAAATGGATGTGAATCACGCCCTACATTGTTGTAGCAGGTTACCAGGGATCAAATTAAAACCGGGCCTTTGCCCTTGCAAGGCAGACACTGGAACCACTGAGCTAAATCTCCCTCCCAGCTGGGAAAGTCTTTATCTCTTCACTTCTGAAGGTCAGCTTTGCTAAGTACTTTTACCTCCACTCTATCTCGGAAGGGATTTTGCTTGTTTGTTTTTATTTTGAGACAGGGTCTTGCTTTGTAGTTCAGGCTGGCCCTGAACTCAGTCTCAAACTCACATCACAGCAATCCTCCTGCCTCTGCCTCGTGAGTGCTGGGATTACAGGTGTGAGCCACCTGTGGCATATGGTACTGACTGCTGCTGGGTATGAGTCTCCATGCCCAGTATTATATGTGGTTACTGGGGGATTGAACCCAGACCTTTGCACTTGCAAGACAGGTGTCAGAACCACTGAGCTAAATCCCTGGCCCTCAGAAGGGTTTCTAATTGTCTAATCAGCTAGAACTTTAGCAAAACTATTTGATCAAAATCATGTAAATTGTGTCATTCTTCTGCTCTCAAATTTTTACTATATTCTATTGCTTCAGATACATTAGCATGTTTCAAGACATACTTCCTACACCTTCTTCTTCCTCATGCATCAAGTGTGATTATTCCATGCAATTACTGCATCTTCATGTAACAGCCATAAATACATTCTTCCCACATAATACTCTCATTAATATCCTTCATTCTTTACATCAGAATTGGCTTAATATATCTGATATTCATGAACTCCAGCTAAAAATGGTCATTCTCACCAATGGAGTTCTGACAATGTCTGAAATTCTAAGCTGCTGTCCTGCCATAAGTAACCCATTTGGTCTCAGATTATAAATTCATGTACATTTCTAACTGTATATTCTTTCTTTTGTTAGGATGTATTACCAAATTATACCAAAAGGTGGCAAACAATAAACACAAATCTAAAAACTCCTGAACTCATGTCCAAGATAATACAAAAACTAGGTAAAAAACAAGTATCCTTGATCCAAAATTCCAGGACAGGGATTTAGCTCAGTTGTTCTGCTACCTGCCTTGCAAGCACAAGGTCCTACGTTTGATCCCTGAGGATGAGGGTGAACTCCAGGCACTAATAGTATATCAGATTTTGCATTTTATCAGATTTTAAAATATTTTCACACACATAAGATATAAAACAGGGACCCATGTGTAAATACAAAATTCATTTGTGCTTCATGTACTGAAGGTAATTACATGAAGTATTTTTTAACCTGCCATGTGGTATATTCCTGTAATCCTAGCACTTGGGATTGCAAATTCAAAGCCAGCTTGTACTGCTCATACTAAAATCCTGTGTCTCCAAAAAAAATAAAGCTTTGTCTTTAGTTTGCTTACAGTGTTTTTTCACATTTTATTTTATTATTGTATTATTGTATGTTTACAGTCCATAATGATTATATTCCTCATGGGGAACTGGTGAGTTGGTACATGTACATAATGTACTTCCGTAATATTTTCCACACACACTCCCATCTCTTGGTCCCTTTCCTTTTTGCAAAAGCTTTATCTCCCTTTTTCCTATTATTTTGCTATATATTTATATTTTGAGTGCCTATATAAAAGAAACCATATGATATTTAGGCTTGTGTTCCTGATTTATTTCCTTTAATATTATGGTCTCCAGTTGTATCTATTTTCCTACAAATGACTGAAGTCTGTCCTTTACTATGGCAGGGAAGCACTACATTGTATATAAACACTATATTTTCTTTCTTTTTTTTTTTTTTTAGGTTTTTTGAGACAGGGTCTTGCTTTGTGGTTCAGGCTGGCCCTGAGCTCAGCCTCAAACTCACATCACAATCCTCCTGCCTCTGCCTCCCGAGTGCTGGGATTACAGGCGTGAGCCACCACGCCCGGCACTACGGTATGTGGTACTGGTTGCTGCTGGGTGTGAGTCTCCACACCCAGTATTGTTATGTGGTTACCGGGGAATCGAACCCCGGGCCCTTGCGCTTGCAAGACAGGCGCCGGAACCACTGAGCTAACTCCCCGGCCCCAACACTATATTTTCTTTATCCATACCCCTGTGGGTGGACATATAGGGCTGCTTCCAAAATTTAGCTATTATGAACTATGCCGCTTGCTATAAATGTAGGTATGAAAGTATCACTATAATACAATGCCTTTAACTCTTTAAGATACTCAGAAGGTGAATAACTGGGTCAAATGTAATTTTTAGTTTTAGTTTCCTAAGGAATCGCTCCACACTGATTTCCAGTGGCTGTACTAGTTTACATGCTCAGCAATAATACAGAAGGATTACTTTTTCCCTATATGACAGCCAGCATGTTATTTGATTTCTTGATGAGAGCCATTCTTTCTATGTAAAAGGGAATCTCACCACTGTTTTAAACTGCATTTTCCTAAAGCCCAGAGATGCTGAATATTTTTTAATGTATTTACTGACCATTCATACAGCTTCTGAGAGGTATTTACAGCTATTCATTCCAGCAGTCCACCTTTTAACTAGGTCTTTTATTTGAGGGAGTTGAATTTTTCTAAGTTCTGTGTATATTCTAGATATTAGTCTTCTGCCTGAGGACTAGATGGCAAAAATTTTCCCACTGTCTAAGTTGTCTCTTCACCCTGTTGGTTGTTTCCTTTACTGTGGGGAAGTTTTTTAATTTCACACAATCCCAAATGGAAACAAAATTTATGTATATAGGGAGGTTACGTATACTCGGAGGTTTGTAGGGTGGGCAGAGGAATGGGAAAAAATGAGAACCAAGACACATCATGCATAGGTACAAATTCTCAATGATGAATGTGATAATGTATCCCTAAAATGTACAGGAAAACTCAATAAAGGGAAAAATTTTATGATATGATCCCATTTGTTCATTCTTGATGTTTCTTGTTCAACTGGGGTCTTATTCAGAAAGTTCACCTATACCCATGTCTTCAAGAGTTTTACCTATTTTATCTTTGTTTTCATATTTACATCTTCAATTTATTTTCATTTACTATATGGTAAAATATATGGGTCTAGACTCAGTCTTCTGGATGTGGATATCCAATTTTCCCAGCATTATTTATTAAAGAGGTATCTTTCCTCTAGTGTGTTTCTGACCCCTCTGTCAAAGATCAGACAGCTGGATGTTTCTGTATTTTATTCTGTTCCACTAACCTACATGTCTATTTTTGTGCAGGTACTGTGCTATTTTTTTCACTGTAGCTTCATAATATAATCTTAAGCTCAGGATTGTGATGCCTACTGCTTTGCTCTTATTAGGCAGGATTTCTTTTGCTATTCTGGGTCTGTTTGGTTCCACATGAGTTTTAAAGACTGTCTTCTCTAGATGTGTGAGGAATACAATTGGTGTTCTGATTGGGATAGCAGTAAATCTGTTTATTAGTTCTGGAAGTACATGGGATAGCCAGTTTGACTCCACTGGTCCTGCACATCCAGGAATAGGTGATATCTTCCCATTTTCTGATGTCCTCTTTAATCTTTTGCAGAATACTATAATTTTCACCGCAGAGTTCTTTCACTTCTTAATTAGGTTAATTGTTAAATATTTAATTTTCATTGATGCTATTGTGAATGATGTTATTTTTCTAATTCTCAGTAAGTTTACTATTAGTATATAGAAACTATTGATTCCTGTGTGTTGATTTTGCATGCACTACATACATTATTGAATTTGGTTATTAATTCTTGTGGTGGAATTTTTGGGTCTTCTGTGTAGAGGATCGTGTCACCTATAAATAATGATAACTTGACTTCTTCCTTTCTCATACATATCCCTTTTATTTCCTTCCCTTGCCTGACACTCTAGCTAATGCCTTGAGTACTATACTGAACAGGAACAGTAACAACATACCTATCTGCATTTTGACTGACTCTTCATGTGAAGCACAGGTGTTAGCCTTCATGTTAGCATTCCAACAGGTATGGGAAACACAAAATATAAATATGGAGCAAAATAAATTTTTTAAAGTTTTTTGAGATAAGGTTTCGTGATTAATTCAGGCTAGTCTTGAAATAGGTAGCCCAGGCTGGCCTCAAACTAATGGTCATCCTTCTAAGTGCTAGGGTTGTAGGCATGTACCATTATGCCCAGCTAAGGGGTAAACTTTAAATATATTTAATAGGGAAACAGGGAGATAAGTTTTTTGGAAAAGGGAAGAAAACCAAAAGATGCAGGGGAGGGTAGGCCAAAGAGATGAAAAAAGAATCAAGATGTGCTATATACACATATCAACTCCTCATGATGAATCAATTACTAGGTACTATAAATACATACTAATAAAAAAAAATTGGGGGGGGCAACGATTTAGCCCAGTAATGTTCTGCTTGACTCTCAAGTGCAAGGTTTGAATTCAATCCCCAGTACCAAAAAAAAAAAATTGTTTTTTAAATTGTGGGTTTTGAAGCAGTCTAGATTTCCAAGTGAGGAATGCACAACCTCAATATCCATAAAATATGAGCACATAAAAGCATCTTGAAGATCACTCAGTGAGTTTCTGTGGTTAAAAACACAAGCTCCTGGGCTGGGGGTTTAGCTCAGTGGTTCAGAGGCCTGTCTTGCAAGCGCAAGGATCCCGGTTCATCCCCGGTAACCACATACAATACTGGGCGTGGAGACTCACGCCCAGCAGCAATCAGTATCACATACCACAGTGCCGGGCGTGGTGGCTCACGCCTGTAATCCCAGCACTCAGGAGGCAGAGACAGGAGGATTGCTGTAATGTGAGTTTGAGGCTGAGCTCAGGGCCAGCCTGAACTACAAAAGCGAGACCCTGTCTCAAAAAACCTAAAAAAAAAAAAAAAAAAAAAATTCCATAAACTGTTTAAGTTCTTCCTTAACAATAGAGTGTTCACACACTGTCTATAAATTTATTCTACTCGTCCATATAGGATTGTGCTGAGCCCACCTGGGCAGCTTAGCAAGACTGTGTCTCAAAGTTCAGTCAAAAGGGCTGGGCATGTGACTCAGCACTCATTGGGTTCAATCTCAGTACTACAAATAAATAAACTGCCTAGTCATACCTTACATTCCAAATTAACATCAGCATATCTTTCTTGCCTAAATACTGCTAGCAAAAAAATGGTGGAAAAAATTAAAAGTTTCTTAAAATTCTATTTCAGGATAATGAGTGGAACTTTTGTACAACTAAATTCATTTTTTTTAACAACTAAATACATTCTGCGATACTACATATTAAAATTACAGTCAGGTAGAGTGGTACATGTCTGTAATCATGACACTCTGGGAGGCTGAGAGAGTATGCAAAGTATAATCCCAGCCTAACTACCACCTACCATACAGAAGAAAAAGTCTGCAGCTTCAGTACGGTCAAGTTGATTAATGGCTATCTTAACTAGGGCTGCCATAACAAAACACCAGAGACAGGATGGCTTAAAAAATTAAATACATTTTACCACAGTTGTGAGGACCACAAGTTCAAAATCAAGGTGCCAGCAGGATCAGGGTTTGGCAAGAGCTCTCTCTGGCTTTCAGAGCACCATGTTCTCACTGTACCCCCAAATAATGGACAAGAGAAAACAGAAGGAGTGAAGGAGAGAGCAGGGTGAGGAAGAGTGGCAAAGCATGTGCACTGAACCCTCCAGGGTCTGCTCTTCCAAGGACTAATGCTACGGCAACAGGGCCCATCCCACAACTTAACTATCCCTATTTATTTCCCAAAGTCCCCCAATATACCATCACACTGGAGATCACGGCTTCAATGATTCTGAATTAATTCAATATGAATTATAAGACCATAAAGAGTCAGCCTAGGGCCGAGGATTTAGCTCAGTGGGTGCCTGCCTTGCAAGCACAAGGGCCTGGGTTCATCTCCATAATCACACCCTCAATGTCGGGTATGATGGCTCACACCTCTAATCCCAGCACTTGGGAGGCAGAGGCAGGAGGACTGCTGAGTTCAAGGCTGAGTTTAGGACCAGCATGAACTACACAAGACAAGACCTTGTATCGAAAAACAACAACAATAAAAGAGTCTGCCTATATCAACTAAATAAAATACCAGTATCTTGATGAGGTGTGATGGTTCATGCCTATAATCCCAGCAACTCAGGAGCCTGAGGCCAGCCTGGGCTACATGATGAAATCTTGTCTAAAAAAAAATGTATATCCTTCTGGAGACTAGGAGACTATAACAAAATCAAGAATATACACAATGATATCCACCACAGAATCTCAAATTATCAGACATATAAACAGGAAAATGTGACCCATACTCAAAAGCAACAAATTAAAAGGGGCTTAGCTACTAATAAAATGCATGTTCTTTAAAAGTAATACTGGGCCAGAGATTTAGCTCAGTGGTTCCGGCGCTTGCCTTGCAAACACAAAGTCCAGAGTCCGATCCCCAGTAACCACATACCACAATGCTGGGTATGGGAACTCACTCCCATCAGCAGTCAGCACCACACACCACAGCGCCAGGCATGGTGGCTCACATCTATAATCCCAGCACTCAGGAGGCAGAGGCAGGAATACTGCTTGTGAGTTCAAGGCTTGCCTGGACTACACAGTGAGCTCATGGCAGCCTGAACTACAAAAGCGAGACACTGTCTCCAGGAAAAAAAAAAAAGGAATACTAAAGACAGAAGTGTAGAGTTCAATGATAAATCTGTATATAGCGCAACATGCCTCCAAGATAGCACAAATAGTGACATCCCCTCCATAAAAAGGCTTGCCTAAATGTTGAAATAATTTGGCATGCTCTGAGTTTCTCTACCACAGTCATATCCATGTGACTTCTTTCACTCTTATTGGCCCTACTCCATAAAATCACATGCATTCCTAAATGTCTGTTAGCCACTTAACTAATTAATACTTAAATGCTGACAATTTAGATGTGAATTTTTTTTCTGGTATCAAACTCAAGATGTTATGCTGGCCAGGTAGGCGCACTGTCACTGAGCTTAATCCCTGGCCCTGAGAAATGAATTTTATGAGAAGGATTTTAAGATATTATCAAAAAGGACCTGTAGAATAATGATTGGTGGAAAAATTTTACATAGATTAATCTGGAGGGAATTTAGACCTTGACCAATTTGCATGATGAGGAAGGTGGGACTACATTAGCCAAACCCTCTAAGAATCCTACCACATCCAAACCTATCCTGTCTCCTTTCTATTACTGCTGATTTCTTAGAGACTGCAACTCTGCTTAAAGCCACAGATCTGTGGTAGAAACTGTTTGATAAAGAGAATTATGAGCAGCTGCCATGTCTTCAGTGAAGTTCATGATAAGCAATAAAGACTAAATGAGTATACTGTATGTAAAAAGTAGTGAACCTCAAATAATAATTTTCTCCTCAGCTATCTCAGAAAGTCCTAAAACAATTCATCCTAGCATAAATAATTATTAAGAAAATGGAAAGGAGGGCCGGGGAGTTAGCTCAGTGGTTCCGGCGCCTGTCTTGCAAGCGCAAGGGCCCGGGTTCGATTCCCCGGTAACCACATAACAATACTGGGTGTGGAGACCCACACCCAGCAGCAACCAGTACCACATACCACAGTGCCGGGCGTGGTGGCTCACGCCTGTCATCCCAGCACTCGGGAGGCAGAGGCAGGAGG
>PVIR01023491.1:0-26967 GCA_004026965.1 Petromus typicus | reverse complement strand
CTGATAACTCATTCAGCACCATGACTGCATTTCTTGCTTAACATAATGCCTTCTCTTACCATGGGCTGAAGGCTTGAACCATTAGCCTATGTGTGATGTACTTTTTCCTCTCTCTCTCTCTCTCCCCCCGCCCCCTCCCCCGTTTCTTTTGCAGTACTAGAGATTGAACTCAGGCAGGTGGTGGTGTGACTGAGCAAAATCTCCAGCACCCTCTGTTTGATATTTTTAAATAATATGAACTTATTGGTAAATTTTAGGTGTGCATTATGAACATATTCCTCAATGGAAATTTGGACCTACACATGATATATCTTGATTTTTATTTTTTCCCGTTCCCATGACCCCCCCCCTTCAGCCTCCTAGTTCCCCCATATACATAAACTTTGCTCCTGTTTCTGGCCCATGACCAACACATAACACAATGCCTGTTACATAACAAGTATTCTAAAGTTTTTGCTAAATAAATAGATGAATTAAATATATTTTACAGTAGAAGGTTTTGCCTTAGCCCATTTATGTCCTTCTACTAAATTAGTTACTAGTTCTAGCCTAGCATGCTCTCTCAATATTGCAATGCTTTTGAGTTTCTGAGAATAACTGAAAAATACTAAATAGAGATACGAAAAATCCAGAAAGGTAAGTGTTTTTGTCTAAACAAGAAAATAAAAATCATTGTACATATTGATTTTGGAAAAGACATCTCCATCTGCCAGGAAATTGTTTACAAATTTAACTTAAATTTTGAATGGAGTTTCCTTCTATTTGATTTTCATGCTTTATTACAGGCCCTAAAGCCAAAATGAAAATCCTATAGTCTGTCCATTTGGTCTTATTTGAGGCTTACATCCTCGGTCCTGCATCCGATTTTGTTTCCTTTTTTCTGAAGTCTGCATAACTTAGCTCAAGCCTGTGCTGGTTGGGTTGCCATGTTAAACAGCAGTGGTGCATTCCACTCCACTTCTGCCCCAGGAGTTCTTTTGTCTTAAGGTAGTCTCATCAGAGGAATGAGCACACAGCTGTGCTTACTACCTGTGGTGCTTTTCAGAAGAAAACTCTCTCTTTTATCTAGGAATCTGATATTACTCATCATATACACCAAGTTTTGTATTTTGGATGAAATCAATGTGGTATATGAAAAGCACTTCACATTATTCTTTTGAAACTAGTTGTAAACATAAATTGGATACTAGGAAAATTCTGACTTATTCCTCCCACCTTAGCTTTATTAAGGTATACTTGACAAATAAAAAATCAAATATATCTACAATATATAATCTCAATGTTTTTATGCTGTGAGGTATAAGCTACTCAAGCCAATAAACATATACCCCATTATATATGCTTTATGTGGTTAAAAACATTTAAAATCTACTCTCTTAGCAATTCCAAGTATGTATTATTAACTCTGATCACCATGCTAAGTGATAGATCTTCGGTACTGATTTATACTGTATAATTGAAAATTTGTATCCTTTAATAAACATCACCCCATTCTCACCTACTCTGGCTTCAAATTTCAAAAACCACCTTTTTATTCTTCGCTTCTATGAATTCAGTATTTTTTTCTAGATTTTTATTAAGGTCTTGTACTGTTTGTTTCATGGTGCCTGGCTTACTTCACTTAGCATAATGTCCTCTAGGTTAATCCAGGCTGCTGCTGTGTGGTGTATCTAAATGTCCACATCTACACGTGCATGTGTAAACACACACTCACGTACTGTGATGTACTGACAGGCACTTAGACTGACTATTCATTTTATCTACTGTGAATAATGCCATAATGAACATGAGAGTAGGCTAGTTCTCATTTCTTTATTAAGAGTGCAGTACCAGTTCCTACATAATTTATTTCCTTCCCAAAAAACATTTCTGCTGGATAGATACTGTAATGTGTGTCTTGAAGTGTGCCTGCTTCAAATACTGCATCAGCATCTGTACAAGGGACAACATGAGAAGTAGTCATTTTCAGGAATTTTTAAAATAAGCAGTCAAATATTTTCAAGCGTGTCCTATTTAAAAGTAATTTTTAAAAAGTCCTTTCACGTGGGTCATCTTATGGGTCTCTTTCTTCCTCCTACCATCAAGCCTCAGCAAGAGCAGTGTCACGTCGACTTTCTCCCTTCCACTCCTCACAGAAGGCAGCTCAGCACCTTTTCCATCCACTTCTCCCTGAAAGAAGGTAACTGATTCCCGGTGAGGCTGCCGCTCAGAAATGCGAGATCCAATGGACCCTGTCCATCTTGGTTGTCTCGTGACACTATCAGAACTACCCACCCCACGTCCCGTATCTTCTCTTGGTTTCTTTAAAACTCTTCTGACTTTTTCCCTTTACTCTAGCTAATTCTTCCCAATGTCACTTGATGATATAATTCTTTTTCTTCAACCCAAATCACACTAGTGTACATTAAGATTTGTCCTCAGTCTCCTTTTCTTTTTTTGTATGCATGTGCCTTGGGTAATATGCTTTTCATGATGTTAACTATTTATACATAAATGACTTTTAAGTCAGTATCTCCACACCAGATATTTCACTCCCATATTTCCTCCAGTTATCTACTGGACAGTTTTACACAGACATTCCACCAAAGCTTCCAACTCAAATACCCAAAGTTACTATGCTCATTCTTATCATGTATAAACTTACTTTGCTACCACTGTGAAAGATACGACCCTCCATTCTGTCCTCAGAGCCAGAATTCAGAAACCTACTTCCACACTGCTGCTTCCGCCTGACCTCTCTCCAAAGCTCTAAGTCACATTCATTCCACATATGAAGTAGCTCTTGGATTTGTCTTGTCTAATTTCAACCCCATTATCATTGTGATTCTCTTAGATCCCTGTACACCACTAGTTTCTTGCTGGAATTTCCGGTATACTGACTTTGCTGTTTCTCAGTTTAGGGTTCTCTGCTCTGCAGTGCTTCCACGGACTGGCAATGGAATTGTTTTTTAGAATTCACATTGATTATGCTATTGTCTGTCCATAGATCTTAAACAGCTTTTATGATCTTCTAATGTAAATTTTAATCTTTTTAGCATAGTTTTAAAGTCCTTTTATATTTCTCCTTATCTGTCCAGTATTATTTTTGTGTTACTCATTACATACGGTTTATGCTTCACAGGCACTAAGCCCTGTGCAATGACTTAACAATATTAAGAGAATACAATATTCTCTTACTTCTCTAGCACTTCATAAATAAGTGCATATTTACTTCTAGAATTTTATTATAGATTGATATTGTGTATCCTTGTCTACAATCTCACTTTGCTACCACTGGTCATTTTGAGGATTCTATTCATTGAACTTTTCCTCTATTAAGCCTTTTCTTCCTCTCCTTGGAGGGTTTCAGTTGTATTTGTCATGTAAAATTATGATGACCTGCTTGCATATGTGTCTTTGCTTTGTGCTCTCTGAGCTTCCTGAAAATAAGAGATTTCATCCAGAGATCTCACAGAGAACCTGGTATATGGCTAGTGATCAAAGAAAATGATAAATGAATGGATTTGAAGGCGATTTGGCCATGACCTCTGTCACCCCATTGATTATGAAGGTTGATTTGGCTGATCTGGCTGGCTAGGTGGGAGTCCCCTTCTTCCCTCACTGCTCCATTTGTGCCCTCCTGAAGCTGCATGTGTAGTCAAAGATAACTCCCAGTAGAAAAGGACCATTTCCTTGGTGAAAGTTATAGGAGAAGCTGTGCTTGTCTGTAGGACCTACAAACAAGCTCTCAGGAAAGATAATGAATGAATAAAATGAGGAATTAAAAAATGTTGATTCCTCATTTTCAGAGGCCATGCATTTGATGAATCACTTTCATGAAAATAAGAAAATGCTAAAACTACAGGCCAATATTTTCCTACTTTTCAGTGTCAGACTTTTGCAAGTCCCTTTCCTGTTGCTAGAGCAAAATACCTGACCCGTGAAAGTTAAGAGAGAGGAGATTTATCTTGGCTCACTGGTTTTCAGAATGTGGTGACCAGCTCCAAAGCAGACATGGGTGGTAGAGAGGCAAAGTAGAGGAAAATCTGCTTATTACGGCAGCCAGGAAGCAGAGACAGAGCAAGGAGGCTCCAGGAAAGGAGGTAGAACTTCCCAAAGCACTTGTCCAGTGACAGTGCTTCTAATCGGATTGGTTACCTTAGAATATGTGAGCTACACCCAATCATTCCGTGGATGAATGTACAGATATGACATGGCACCACACTGAAGCACCTTTTAATGCACAAGAGTTTAAGGGATTATTTTAGATGTGAATCATAACAACACTGGTTTGGTCTTCCCTCCACTTGCAACAGAAAGCCCCTGAAAACATGAAAAAAAAAACCCCACTTTCTAACAAGAAAAGTTTTGGCAAGAGCCACCCAACAAAAATAAATGGGCAGAAAAGGACAATAAAATATGACTGAGAAAATAAGATAACTGTTACTAGTCACAGAGTAGTGATTATCGACTCCAGCTCTTGGAGAACTTTCCTCCATTTGTCTACTCTAAGAATCAGAGAATTAAGTGATACTATGTTTGAATAAAATAGTGATGTATAGTCATCACTGATTTAAAATGTCTTCTCGGTAAACTCTTACTATTTCTTTTTTTGTTTTTAGCCTATAAGCTTTATTGATACTCTTTTACAGTTCACAATGAATTCCACGGTTTTAGTTCAATACAATTTAAACCACAATGGTATACGTCTCCAGTTTATAATTTTTTGCATAACAATGTTTGATATTTGCAAATAATATTTTTGGACGCATTAGATTCAGCCCACAGATTGATTTTGTGATAAAATTAACTACAATAAGTTTGTGCAATGACGTATGCACTGAAGTTTGACATGGCATTGTTTCATGGTGAAAACAAATGGCAATTTTCTTAGAAATATATTTTCTTTTTCTAGCTTATATACCTTAAAACTACATGAGTATTACCAATGACTAAAATATCAGGCATGGATGGGCAGCTGGGAGATAAAGGCCGAAGCTTTGTGTAACACTATATATAGCTGTATATCTATATTTACTTATATTGACAATTAATATAACAGTTGAATTCACAAAACACCTGGAACATACCAGACAGGCAAGCCTTTTCATCTCTGCCTTAGTGGTGTAACCTTGTCTAAACATTTCAGGAAATCTGCATCAATTTACACAGATGATACATAGTGCACAAACTGTGAAAAGAGTTGTTTTATTTAGCTCTACCTTCCCTGTAACTTCCTTAAATACATAAATGGTGAATAAAAAGTGATCTGAGAAAGCTGTAGCTTACATTTTGCTGCAGGTAGTCTAATGCCTACTGTTTCTGTTCCTGGAGTTTCCATGTGGAAATGATTTCATGGTATTCTCAAAGTATATTTTGAAGGAGGATGACTCTGTAAAACAGAGTGTGTGAAGCTGACTTATCACCATTATATAAGCCAAACAGTGGTGGACATAACTCTTTAAAAGGTCCCAAAATGTAGTATATAGAATGGAAGTTGGTTCCACTCTTGGTCCTTTTGCTCTTGGACGAAGCTCCTAGACCATGCTTTTGCCTTCTGCAAAATTAATAGATTGAATTATTCCCTACATGATGGCCAAGCCTGCTCCCACCTCTAACCTTTGGTGACCCCAGCCAGAGATGAGCTAGATCCAGTATAATATCAGAAAACTTATTATCAAAGAGATGAAGGGGGTTTACAGAGAAGTAAGCTATCATAAAAATGTGCACACTTCTTTCCAAATGCACTAAGATTCTAACATAAAGGCTGACTCATTACAAATGATTTATGCACTGATCTCTCCCAGCCATGACTAATTCTCATGGTGTAATATCTTCATTTAGAATCATATATATACATATATATATATATGTATATATATATACATATATATATATATATATATACATATATATATATATATATAAAATGTTTGAAAATTATAAGGCAAGAGCAAGATGAACTGATGGGTAAGTGTTTACAGGAGAACTGAGTACCACTGACATGTCTAAGCTTAATAATGTTTACTGATGAGTGTAAGCACTACAGAAATAATGACAGAAACCTTTCCTTGAGAATGGCTTCTCAGAATAATGAATCAGAGCATGGAAAGAAGAGATGCTCCTTGGTGCTTTTTTCTGTAATGGTCAGGCACTACAGAGTGTTCTTGGAGTCACAGGTATCACTGCACCACAGTCACACACCTCTGTCCTCCAAAAGTCCACATTTCCAAATTTTTCTTTGCTGAAAGAGTGACATAAGTTCAGAAGAAAGAAATGAGATTCTATGAGTGAAGCTTTACAGAACTCAGTATCTGAGAACAGGATTGGATCTTGATCTGCTAAATTTTTATTACAGGTGAATGAGCTGGTCTAAAAGGCTGAAAGGGAGTTAGACTAGAATTGAACGGTATATTCTTTTAGGGTATATGAAATGCAATCTACCAGGTAAAGAATGATTGCGAAGATTTTTTCCTAAATCAAAGAATTGCTAAGATCCAAGGGAAAGAACTTTGAGATGTATTTTTATGAATTTCATATTTCTTGGGCATATTTTAATGTTTTTTGTAGAAAATTTGTAAGATACAAATGAGAAGAGAGAAGGAAATACTATCAATGTCTCATTAAAAGGAGACTGTGGTGAATATTTCCTTTTAGATTTTTCCTATCAATATATCTATAAAATTGTGATTACCTGCATACTTTTGTGTCCTTCTAGTTTTCAGTGTTATGATATTAGCTTTTCCACAAATCTTTATCACCTTTCATGGATATCGATCATTTCACTCTGGGAAATATGTTGAGCACATAAACTCTTTCCATGGATCATCTCATCAAATCTTTTCAAACTCCTAAAGAGTAACCTTATTATCATTCACATCTTTAACAGAAGAAAAAGTTAAACCAACATTATACATTTTGTAGAAAAATATTATCTATAGCTCATGAAAATACATACATAAGAAGCTTACCACATAAATGACCATAAAGTAGCTTGAGTAGATTTATCCCAATTTTAAAAACACTTCCTTTTCACTCTATTATTATTGCTAATGAAGTTCAGCCTCCTCACAGCCATGGACTTATCTGCCTTCTAAAGGACACCTCTAAAAAACCTACCTATGCAATCGGAAGAGAAAAATGAGCACATACATCCTACTTTCCCAAAATGTACTTGCATGTTCATCTGAACAGTGAGGAAAACCGAAGTCACTCTTTCGGTCTCAATATATTATTTCAGAGAGTTTATGATACAGATCTGAGAAGCACCTCAGGAAGAGAGAGAGATTATAAATCAGGAGGCAGAGATGTTAGACTGATTTGTTCTGATCTTAAATGATTTACTTAATCTTTTTGGTCTCATTCTTCTCTGATGTCATAAGATTTCCATGGGGAAGCAGCGGGTCTTATGAATGATGGTGGATCTGACTCATCCAGGTTCTCATGATGACAGCCTGGTAGGTACGGTCTCCTTTGGCCTATAGAATTCTCCTCATATACTGGACTAATGACCTTCCTTGCAAGAATAGGACAAATGATGACAAAAACACATGGTCATCGAGCATGACCTTATCGCTCAACTGTTCTGCCTGTGGTCCTCTATGTAAATGTTAAAAGTTAAAAATGTGTAAAAATAAAATTCAGTACAATAAAATGTAACTTCACTGATGACAATAAATATAGATTTGGTAAAAGGAAAGGGAGATGTGTTTTCAAACTCTTTGAAAAAACTGCTTTCAAAACGTTCCCAAGAGTGAATGCAGCTTTAAATATATTTGTTATTCTCAATAGTTTTCTTTGAAATTATGCTTTTAATGGTTTAAATTACACTCATCTTCAAAATGGATTATCTGCTTAAACATACAAGATATTACAGTACAAAATAACCGTAATGAAACTTATTTTGTATGTGTAGCACAGGAGATTGAACTCAGGACCTGCACACAGAGTTACATCCCCAGGTCTATTTAAATATTTTAAGATGAGTTCTTGCTAGGTTGCTAAGGGTGTGGAGGTTAGGCTTCAACTTATGATGTTCTTGCCTTAGCTTCTCACACTACTAAAATTACAGGATGTGCCACTGTTTGAGAGAGAAACTTTTGCTGGTACAAATTCCTGTTACCTGTGCTCCTTATTCTGAAGATATCAAGTACTATTTAGCACCATATTCTGCATTTGTTCAAGTTACTCTCTATTTTTCCAAATAGTCACACTATATGGTAAACTATGACAGTATTCAAGGGCACAGAAGTGGCTCCCCAGTAATGACACTGAACATGCATGGGGAGGCGCTAGACCTGAGATTCAAAGTACTACGACACTTAAGGCTCCTTGACTATATTATAACACTATCATTCCAACATTAAATCTGATGACATTTGCTAGTAGTGCTGCCCCTGTATGTGGCTGATAAAGAAGCAGGTAAGAAGGGAGCAGAGTTGATGATAGTGATGCAAGAATTAAGAAGTCTGATTTTCATTCTTATTGAAGGTGGTTAATTCTAATTTACAAAGAAGGTACAAAAGATAAACTTTTTTTCTCAGAAAAGAAGAAAAAAATTCTGAAATCTACTCTTCTGATACTGGAAGCAGTGCAAAATATGAAAGAAACAGTTTGGACCAAGAAACTTGTTAATTATGGTTAATAGTTGTGGTTAAGTCTTACTATTATACTGCACAAATTCCTAAAGGAAACAGATTTTTGTCAAGTATCTGAATATTTAAGGAGAAAGAAAATGATGGTGCGGCAGGCTATTAAATTCTTTGAGTAGATGAACAAACTGAGCTGAGTACTAAAGGGTATGTTTTTCAAAAAAAATTTTAGCATTGCCAATACAGTCTTTCTTCCTAAAAGCAATTAGTAGCAGAGACAGCTGCTTATGAAGGTCATTCTTGATTGTGACAGCAAAATGAGGTCATTGTAGTTGAGCACCTATCTCTTTTTGGCTTGGACACATAAATACATCTTCAGTTCATTCAAATAAGTAACACACATAAATAAAATGAGAGAACATGGCACAGTCCTTTTTATTAGATTTTAAACTGAAATGAACCTGTCAGAAAAGCATACTGTTAGGACTGGAGAAGCCTGTGAAACTTTCTTTAACTGGGGTGTCAGGGCCATTTAAGATTGAAATCAAAAGGACTTAGGACCATAGACACATCCAGATCAAGCATTACTGTACTCCTTCCTCCTGGATTTCGGTGCGAAACAGAATCATCTAGAAAAAATGCTTTCTCAGTGTATCAGGGCCTCTCTTCTGGTTGACCTACCACTGTGTTTCTTACAATCTATCAAGGCTGTGAATGCATAAAAAAGCAAAGAATCAAAATGTCCAGGAAAATCTGGAACTAGGAGTATTTATGGAGAACTTTCTCAAACTGCCAAGGGATCATAAGAAGAGTCAGGAGGGACCCGCAGGGAATAACACCTCTGTGTGATGGGTGCTGGTTCCCGGAACAGACATCTATCTCTCCTAGTAGGTCTTTATTTTTTTTATTTTTTTTTATTTTTTAGGTTTTTTGAGACAGGGTCTCGCTTTGTGGTTCAGGCTGGCCCTGAGCTCAGCCTCAAACTCACATCACAATCCTCCTGTCTCTGCCTCCCGAGTGCTGGGATTACAGGCGTGAGCCACCACGCCCGGCACTGTGGTATGTGGTATTGGTTGCTGCTGGGTGTAGGTCTCCACACCCAGTATTGTTATGTGGTTACCGGGGAATCGAACCCGGGCCCTTGCGCTTGCAAGACAGGCTCCGGAACCACTGAGCTAACTCCCTGGCCCCTCCTAGTAGGTCTTTATAATACCACGGGAAACTGAAACTATGAGAAAATGATGAGCTGCAGCCAATGTAAGCTTTGTTTAGAATGTCCATTTTGGAAATAGGCTGGAGAATATTCAGCTTTATTCAATAGATTTATACAAAAGTAAAATTTATAAAAATTATAGGCACTTTCTTCAGTGGTGAAATTCATGTTGCATCTACCTAGACATTATGAAATGTCTAATATTAATGTCTACTATTAATCTAATATTAATGACAATACTACAGCAATATTCCATCTCTCTCTTCTGCCTCCAGTCTTGCCTTTAAAAAAATATCATTCATAGTGATCAGCTTATCTAAAATTCATTTTTTGTAACTCTTACTTTAAATGATATTTGCTACACGACTGTACTTTTAATCAAAAGGATTTGTAATGAAAGGGAATTTTAAGGATACCCACTGTGTAGGGAATGGATTCTATTGAATGAAATGGTGCTTTTTGCTGCAAATTTGCAAAAAATACTTTTATGGTGAATGAAAGATAGATTTATTAATGAAATAAAATGCAAATATATGAAAACTGAAAGAACTTGATATAGGCAGGAGTCATTTTGAGCTTTGGCTCCAGGCCCTCCTGTAAGTGGATATTCATTCTATTTTTGCTTTGTTTACTTTGGGGGGGTTTAGATTTCAGACTCACTAAGATCTCTACGCAATAAAGGCCCTTTGGAATGATAGAAAACGCCTTCGTATTTATCTCCTTTCCCATTAGCCTCAGACTTCACTGTTGAAACACTGAACTGTTGGCTGGTCACACACTACACACAATGCAGTTTTTGATGAACAGTATATTCAATAGCAGTGGCGTGGCACTGAGTAGGTTGGTGAGTGTGTCACTCAGAGACTCTAATTGTTAAGACTGAGGAATGTCTTCCTTTAATACACAGGTCATGAATATTTATCAATTATGTAACTTTGACATGTGTCTGAGTTATGAAATGATTATAAAGATAGATACATGGCTCATTTTCTTTTTTTATTGTGAAATATTTTTTGTTAAGAAATCATAAAAGGATATAGTAAACTAAATATAATTTTATTTTGTATTTTGAAAACATATACCATCTTATAAATTAGGAGATAAGAGATTTTAAAACACTAAGATTTAAATTTGTTAAAGTGAAGTTGCACTATATCAAGATTTGAAAAAAAATTAGTTTAAAAATATGAGAGCCCTCCAGTGGCCAAAATTTATATATCAAAATACTCATAGTTATTTATTCAGTGTTTTTCTCTTTAAAGAATTTATAAAATTTCAAACAACCTTCATAAAAGTCACTGATATGATTATTTCCCAAATCATTATAATTTTATCGCAAATATTTTCAGCACAATGTGTAGGAGAATGGGTACATTTAAATCACTTAAGAAAACTACAGACATTAGCAGCCCCAATCACCTATTTATAAATGACTGATTTGGAGCAGTCACTAGAATTTAACTGCATAAGAGTGATAATAACTCTTGTCTGGATATATATAATTTAATTCCTCCCACTGCACCACTGAAGGAAATGCTGGTGTATATTAAAACCACTTAAGATATAGAAAACAGTCAGCCAGCACTAGGTGTGTCTGTTACTAAGAAGTGTGTGTGTGTGTGTGTGTGTGTGTGTGTGTGTGTGTGTGTAGGTTATAGCTTTGGTTGTTTGCATAAGAAATGGGTTAGTTTCTCTTTTAACAAACTCATATTTAACTAAGCCAGGCAGCAGATCTTTCATTTGCTTCCACGGTCATCAGATTGCTAGTAACGGTTTGGCAGAAAGCCTGGAACTACATCTCTGACTTAAAAGTGTCAAGCTCTAAAATGTACTTAAATGTTGGAATACTGATGGGTGAGGACATTTTAAAATTTGTTTTGTTTTAATTAAATTCTTATATTACCTTATGAAACAGTAAAGTTAACTTTCAAAAACTATCACACACACTTAGTCATTTGAGTTTGTATATTTGATGTTCAAACAGGATTAAGATTCTTGTTTATAAATTCATAACAGTATATTTAATTATTACAACCCTAAATCTTCAAAGATCACTCCCAAAAGGCCCATATTTATTTATTCTAAAAAGAGTACCAAAGCTGGTGCCTATAATTTAACTTCTTACCAGTTGTTTTTCTTGTTTTATAAGTATTATAGACAGAAAATATTTACCAGTTTTTTCCTTTTGCATAGTAATCTTTCCAGATTCGTCACTTACTATTTCTAAGTTTGAAAAAGTCACATTTAGTCACCATCTGTGAATGACCTTCAACAAATTCTGCCTATCATAGGAAATGTTATGGGTAATTCTCAGAAAGGACGCTCTCAGGGGTAAGTTACTGTCTAAGACAAAAGCAGGCATCTCTGGAAGCCGGCTTGTGTCTCTGAGGCCACTGGGGTGTCATACAGGAAACTGAAGCAATAATTTACCCCTTGCAATGAAAAATGTAATGTAACTTGCACACCAAGACCCTCTGCCTCATTAAGTTAAATGCTTCCCACATGTCATTTTAGAGGAGAAACTGTAATACTGTAAATCTAAGTAATTTAGATTTATGTCCCGGTGCCTTGAAAATGATTACACAGGCTATTTTTTAGCATCTCGCATGTTTTAGGCAGTTTCAGAGTGAGGGTGTAATCAACTTTATAATTTAGCAAACAAGAAACAAGTGCCTTGCCCTGTGCCTATTCATTCAAAGGACTACCAACGAACAGCCCTGCAGCACGCTCAAGATTTCACATCTTCCTGTAATGAGATTTTAGGGATGTTACTGCCACTGTTAAACTTTATGAATCTTATTGTAACCTTAAGAAACAATATAAACAAAAATTAGTTAGAGGTAAAAGTGTATGCTAAGGACTGATACTACCCACAGTTTTGATTGAATATTTTTCTCTTTGGTGTATGACGTGTATTTTTCAAAGTATTGATTCTCCTCAATTTAAAATTGAAAGAAAAGAACTGAAATCCCTAATGAATAGAAAGTAGAATAATCTTTTCAGAATGTACAGGTGATGAAAAGATACCCTTGTTCTATTATGTGAAACTTCCTTAGTATCTACCAAAGAGCTCGTACATAACAGTTTTCTCTGAATACAGAAAACTCTATCAATGTTCATCGAACAACTGCTTCACTTTAAGTGGTTCTTTAAGATCTCCTCATATCTATTCCAATCTCTATTGTAGTTTACTTAATAAAACATATATTCTAAAGAGACAAAAGGATGTTTTGTCCTTGTTAATCTAATATTCTTCTTGCTCAGGAAAATTCCCATAGGTGGTTGCTTTAATAGAGGGTCATTTGAAATCCAGCAATTGCTTTACTCCTTTATAAGATTTAATATTTCTGAATTTAAAGGAAGTACATAAAAAGCAAGAAACAGATGTTGAACATGACCTTTCTTTTCATATGGTCACTATAAAGAAATTACTACTAAATTTAATAAATCAATAATGCATGATCATACTGTAAAACGAAATAACCGTTTTACAGTTTTGAACAAAATGGGTGAAACAGAGAATATCACAATGAGTTCTGAGTTCTGAAGAGCACAGAAAACCTCCTCATTTATGGCATCACTAATTGTATGCCTGAAGCCATGTTAAGTGTTTTTGTATCCTCTATCAGCTTAAAATTTGATTTCCATGAGTCTCTAAAGTCAGCATCATTTATTGAGAGAATGAAAACAAATTGCCAAACAGTAAAGATATTTATAACATCTTTAAAGTTCTTAGTTTTATGTGGCAGAAGTATTACATGAGCTCCAATAGTATCATACTATAAAGTATTAATACAACATATTAGGAGCAATTAAATCAATTTATCAAAGTATCTTTTGTAGTGTTTAAATGTCATCTACCTATAGGTCTGTCTACCTATGTATGGATCTATGTAACTCTCTACATATGTATTTTTATATGTATCTATCCCCACCTCTCCATTCTTAAATTAGCTTGGAAAGCACTGGATTGAAGAAAGTCAAACACATCTCTTTAGTGTGGAAAAATTCTGAGCCCTTAACTCTAACGATGACCTAAATCTCCAAGAAAGGGATATAGTATGTAACAAGTCACCTGATCTAGGTCCTTTGCCACCTCCCCCATAGCATTTCCTAGAAATTCTGCCCTTAAAAACACAAATTAGATTTACTGATTTAAATTACCATCCAAAGAACCTTAAAATATTGACTTAAAAATTTTAAAGTTCTAAGTACCTCATTAATCTTTGAAGTCCTGAACTTTATCTTGTCAGTGCTTAAAACTAAATGCTAAGCAAAAAGGAGAGTATCTGTAATGTAAATGCTACTGAAGACTCTGCATCTCTAATGTATAATATCTATCATTTCTCTGTGCCATTTTCTCGAGGCCAAGTCTTTTCACTTTGCCTATTGACAGATATGGTGGCTGGGATTAACTTTGCATCCAATTATCTGTCCTCTATTTTTCTACTTCACAAGAACAGTTTCTAAATAAAGGAAAAGGTGAAGATTTCACACTTGTTCTCTACATTCTGTAGGAATTACCATTAACACAAGCTCCTTTCACTTCCCCAACCAGTTCATGACCTGGATTTCCTCAATGGCCAATGTTAAAGTAGGTAAATCCCGAGCATTTCAGAGCACTAGAGAATCTATAACTGATTATGTGGTGAACACCCTGGAAAAGGCATGTGTAGATATTAAAAAGTCTCAGTAGAGGTGAAACTGAAAGGGTGTAAACAGACAAAAGAAACCAGCATCACATCACAGTAACATGTCTGTACGTGACTGAGTATGGACCTGCTCCCCATACTGAGGGCCAACAGTCTAGATCTGAGGGTTCAGAGGTGCCTACCATCTGTGAGTGCAAAATTATTACATCTCCTCATATCTATTCCAATCTTTTCCACACACATGGTAGGGTTGTGTTTTCCACACACTGAAGCTGGATGTGAGCATTACAAAATGAAACAGTTTTAGATGAAAGCAGCAATGTTGAGAAAGGGCCTTAGTGAACCTGCGACAGCTAGTTTGAGTGGATGAGAGGATAAAATTAACTTTATGCCATGCAGAGACTGGGTTTGTTTGTTATCTTAGAAAATCGCACTTCTTATATATGGAATATTTCCTATTCTGCATCTTAGTTTTATTGTATTTTATAATAAAACTGCTAAAGACATGTGTTCCTGAACTATGATCATTTCAGTACATTCACTGTTTCAAGGGCCACAATGTGTGACCTATCACAATATACAGGAATGGGTAAACATGCAAAATGAGATCAGAAGAAGAAAAACAACAAAAATAACTCTTGTTTTAAAATAAATAGAAGCATACAAACTGTTCATGAATCAGGGTCCTTCTGAGTCATCTGTATGTGATATTTATTTGCCAAGAGGCAAAGTCAGCTTAATGTAAATAAATGCATTTTTATTTTATATTAAGATATCACACTATGTGATAAAACCATGTCTTATTTGTCTCTTTTGTCCTTTTTGTTCTTCGCAATTGATTCTTTAAACAAAATATGTGGTAAACATGAGATATCTAAAAATTAAAATAATTTCAATATTACTACATAACTTGGTTTTCTAATACATAAACCTATTTTTGAGTAAGTTAAAATGGCATTTTAAAAATACTATGTGAGTTCAACACAGATAAGAAATATAATGAAATAATATATAACAAGATTGCTAAGTCCATTATTTTAATATATGATAACCAAGCGTTTTCAAAGAAAAAGGGTACATAGTTTCTTGCTTACCATAGAAAAGAAATAAGGTAGAAATATAAATTGTTGAATTATTGAACCAATTTAGCTTGGCTATTTAGAAGTCATGACTTAATCACTAACATTTAAGACCCATTTTTAGTTTCTTTTATCAGGAAAAAAAAAGAAATGTAACTCATATATTTATATTTTATGACAAAGAACTCTGGTTCCACATTTAAACATTAGCATTGATAGGGCTGGAGAGTTAGCTCAGTGGTTCCGGCCACTGTCTTGCAAGCGCAAGGGCCTGGGTTCCATCCCCGGTAACCACATAACAATGCTGGGCATGGAGACTCATGCCTAGCAGCAACCAGTACCACATACCACAGTGTCAGGCGTGGTGGCTCACGCCTGTAATCCCAGCACTCGGGAGGCAGAGGCAAGAGGATTGCTGTGATGTGAGTTGGAGGCTGAGCTCAGGGCCAGCCTGAACTACAAAGCAAGACCCTGTCTCAAAAAAACAAACAAACAAACGAACAAAAAACAAAAAGAAAACATTGGCTTTGATAATTTCATTAGATTCAAAGTTTCTTTAAAAGGTAAAAATTTTGGTAGGGTGGGTAGGGCTATGGGAAAAAATGAGAATCAAGTTGTGTCTTATACTGGTACAAATCCCAATTATGGAGTGCAATCATGATGTGTATATTTAATGTACCAATAAAAATTTTTTTTAAAAGGTAAAAATTTCCCCTTTAAAAGGTAAAAAATTAAAAGTATATAAACTTTTCTTTTTGTGGAGGTAACAGAATCTTATATGAGAATGATATAAATCAGTTATAAATCTCAGGAGTTGGCATATTAAAGACACATAATAAATATTTGATGAGAAATGTATGTGTCCCCCTCAAAATACGCAGTGAAACATTTCTACAATAAATCAGCCTATATATTTCTTCTTCTGATTCTCACCAACTATACTGAATTTTTAATTAATAATACGATTCTCTTTGCTTAGTATATGCTGATAGTAAAATAAGATTAAAATTGCACTCAAGGCACTAACATTTTGCACGAGAAATTTCAACTGGCTTCAAGACTTAGAGTTACATTATCATATTACATAAGTAATCCTCCGCTCTTCTGGTAGCACAACACTATGATCTGAAAACAATCTTGTGTTTTCTGATGATTGAGATTCAGGCTATGTGCCATGAAATAATTTTAATTTAGTTATTCGTTATTCACTTTTTCCTGTTGTGCTACCCAGCATTCTGATCTAGGTTTGCTGAAGTATATTATTTTTCCCACTCCAGGATTTTCTTTCAGTTATGAATCTCTCTGATAATATCTAGCTGATTCGCAGCACTTTTACAGTCTCTTACCATCAGTTTGCCTAACATAGGAAAAAAATAAGGAAGCAGAGACCTCCTTTTCCAAAATAAGGACAATGGCTGGATGAACACATGTGCATTTTCCTGGCACTACAATATTCATCCCTATTCATCACAAGGAATCAAAGATAAAATGAGGAGTAATGTGAAATGAGTGGTAAAGTAGAAGAAAAAAAATTTTAAGGAAAAATGAGTCCATAATCGTCCTTTCAAAATTCATCAAGAGAGCGGTTTCTATTAGTCAGTTAGTGAGAGAAACAAACAATACACAGTCGTATTATCAGGGGTCCCCAGAACAGGCGGTGAACTAGACAAAAAAAAAAAAATACAGAGAAGGTTGATTATGATGTCAACTGGGAAGGAAAAGTGGGATTTGCTCACAAAATAAAGGAGATATATGCATTTGGGAAAAAGGATTCAGTAGGTGGAGTGGCACACAAATATGCTGGCACAGGGCATATTCTAGAGACAGCGATTATGTGAGTTTAAAGTATACATGATAACCAGAGGAGCAGAGGAGACAAGGTTAGGAAAATGGACAAGGGCTTCGTGACAGACTTCGTGAGACCTACTGGAGAGACTGAACTTTCTTTTAAAGTAAATGATGAACCACTGAAGACTTTTAAGTAACTATTTATTGATTTCTATGATTTTTAGAACATAGACGTGTTGGTCCCATTGTGCTGGGGGCAGGAAGGTGGATGAAACCCAGATATGGACAATAAAGGCAAGACCATTCTAATCCCCACGGTAGATGATAAAAAGTAGAACAACTGCAAGCAGAAGGAAAAGGAAGATACTTCTTTAAGATATACACTTTTTCCTGTGGTGAAGCTAAATGCAAGCCAAGGGAAAGCCAGGCGAGTCAAAGTCACCAGCCTAGAATGATGGCAGACAGGTGAATTAAAGAGATTGCCAGTGGAAGTGGTCAGCCTGGAACAAAGAAGAGGAATGTGAAGAAACGTAGACAGCTCCTATCAAGTTGGAAAGCATGAATCTTGTAATCAACATGGATACGCAGGGTTTTTATCCCCCAAAGTCAAACTGAATCAGGTAACAACTGAAAAGTAAAATAAAAATAAACAGAAAAGCTCCCTGAAATCCCCATTATCAGCAGACTGGTAAATTCTCTAGAATAAAGACTTAGAAAATGAATAACTACAAAAGCAACAGAGTAAATTTCCTCCTCTTGTGACAGAATTGAGATAATCTGGACTACCACACCGAAGCAGACAAGTAAAAACACTTCAAATAAGTATAAAAACAACAAAGAGAGCAAAGAGCTACTAACAGAATTTAACAAGTGAAAGTTTTGGAACCAAGAGAAAGGTAAGCTCAGCTTTAAATGTTTTTGCCCCTAGACATATGAATACTAGGGGAAAAAAAGACCTGAAAAAACAGCACTTTTTTTTTTCTTTTTTTGACAAGGCTTGGTATGTAGTTCAAGCTGTTCTTGAACTCACTGTGTAGTCCAAGCTAACCTCTAACTGCCAGTGATGTTCCTGCCTCAGCCTCCTGAGTGCTAGGAGTATGGGCCTGCACCACCTGGCTGTCCTGATGGCCTTCAAGGAGGACTTAGTCTGAAGCCTTCTGGTAAAGACCAACAACTGAGCAATGTAACTTTAGGTTGGGATCCTGCAAGGCTATCTCTGCTACACTTTCCCTCAGAACAGATGAGCCTGAGACAGACCATCTCTCGCTGGGATCTGTCTCTCATCACAGAGGTCCAGCAGCATTCAATGTTACACTTTCTCTGAGGAGATTTTGGTCCAGTATCGCCCCCAGGTGCTTGTCAAATGCAAAGCAAACTTTCCAGGAAATCAGCAGTTTCATAGTTTCCATTTATTCTTATAAGTACTTTTAAAAGTAAATTTTTTAGCATAAAGCAAAGAGATCTAAACCTTCAGGAAGATAAGATACTGTGAGGGAGAAGTGTCAGCAGCAGCAATGATAGAAACAAACCTAATAACATTGAGATATTATAATCAGGAGGCATATTATAAATCAGTCTTTATTTTGTTCAATGAAATATAGTCAGCTTGACAATTTCATTGGAGAATTAGAAATTATCAAAGTGACATAATAGTAGCAAATAAATATTTGCTTTTTTTTTCCTGTCAACATTATTCAGCTACATAGGTTAAAATTCATACACCTTAGAACTTTGTACTTTTTCTTCTTTACATAATGATCAAAATTCTCCCTGTCTAGCCTAATATAATCTTACTTATTTCCATAACTGGATCAGAAGGATACTAGTTGAGTAAAAGTTGAGTAAAAAAAGTCTGCATGTTTCTGTGTGTGTCCAGGTGCCTGTATTCACAAGTTCTGGGAAGCATTCAAGGTCTATGCCAGGTTCGCTTCTAATGTCAACCACTGAGGACACAGCTGGTTCCAAGACCTCACCAGGTATCTGATATAACCAGTGAAAATTTACAAAGATACCACCTGCTTGAGGGGAAATGAAAATTAGCTGCAGTGTTTATAACCTAATGGGTTAGTTGTAAGTCTTCCTAACAAGTTGCCTGAGGTTAGGTTTGCACACTGCATGCTGATGGTCTTGATGGACTGAGGACCCTGACTTACAGCGGTCTCCAGGCCCATTCTTCCTCACAGGAGGCCTGACTGTTAGAAATGAAGGGTGCTTGGCAATGAGAGTCTTCAGGGATCTGGAGGGAGAGGAAAGACAGGAGGAGGAGGACGACGAAGAGGAGGGGAAGTGGGCAGTTAAGGCAGAGGAAATGGATGCCAAACCTATGCTCTGCCAACTTCACATTTTGTTTGGCCCTTGCCAGATGATTCAGTAGTTGCAAAACCAAGAGGTTTTTATCAAGATATTGTTCATTTTTATCATAGAAAATTAATATGGCATATTATTTATTCTTGTCAAAGTTGAGCAACAAGTTCATGTGAAATGATTGACTGCACCTAGGAGAATCAGTTTAGTTCACTTCAGTCTTGTCTACTTGACAAAACAAAAGGCAGTTGCTTACGTTTGATGACTAACTGTTCAGCCCCACATTCTGGAGTAAGATCGTCAGCAGCAGATTTATTTTCCCCTTATAAAGTAGAATTTCCAATTCACACCATGTACTCGCAAACTGTTATGGCCAGTATTTATTTAGGAGGAAGGCTGTGCAAGTTTGGAAAAGCTGTCCTGAAGAGCAGAGGGAGAGGTCATTTGACAAAACAAGAAACAAAACCTATACATGGGCAAAACATGCAGAACTGAAGTATGTTGTTCTCTCTTAATGAAAAAAAAATGCTTTCAAGTGCTTAAAGCGCTGCGTGGCAACAGAGACTGGACAACCCTTTTCCTCCTTGTTCTCCTACGCTCTGTGTAAGCAGAACGCCTCTCCTCAGTGAGCAAATATCAGCTCTTCTGGAGGAAGGGAACCTGCTTGGAATTAATGAGGTAACATTAACAAATATATCCTATCAATCAGCTGTTCTTTTTGATGGACACTATTCATTTTTCTCAGTTATTAAAAAAAAGAGTGTTTTCTAGTGGCTCATATGCACTCTTCAATAATTTTTAAAGACCATTGTTCTTCTTGCTCTTATTCTTGTCTTTTAAAAAAGAACTGTGAAGTGACTTAGCGTCATGTAGGGGAAAGTGAACTCCAGCTCACCACTGTCCGATTTCACCCAGTGGTAGAATAAACACAGGGACACCTACTCTTCCTTGTGACAAATAACAGTTGGTATCATTACTCAGTAAACTCAGGGAGCTGAAGGGTTAACAAAAGGAAAGACAAGAGAAAAGACACAACTGAAGTTACAGACCTATAGAGTAAGTTGCAAAATAAAGCTACAGAATTCTGTTTTGCTCTGCTCCCCAAAATGTACAATGCCATTGACCCCAAGAATAGGAAGTCAGCTGCATGTCCTACTAGATCTTCATGAGTACTTTTCATCTACACCAGTAAGAGAGAAAAACTCCACATTAACCTTTCCGGAGCTACGATGCACTTCAAAGGCAACCTTTTCACTTACCCTGGAGTACGCGCACCATGCTCTCTTAAATCCTTTTAATTCCACTGCATCCAGAGCACGCATGAATCTTTAGCACATTCCCGGGAAGAACAAACTTTTAACCAAATTGTTAACTGACACTGAGATCATACCATGGTTCCCTAGAATTCTAGGGGGAGATAGGAGTTTAAAATCCAGCTTCTGGCTGCTGGTGTATACTGTGTCTATCTTTAACTTGAAAATGATTTGGTTTCACATTCCACTGGAGTCCCACTGGCAGATGCCTTTGGTAAACTCACCAATGGCAGGCTCTCAGCACCCCCTCCACCCCCGCCCTCCGACCCAGCTTCCGCTGTTTCATGCCCGGCTGATTTACTCAGCTGTCTTTTTACCTGACTCTGACAGAGAGAAAGGAGAAGCCTCCATTGATGGCTTACGGAAACCCTCCAGGCTGAAGATCAGCCCAGGACTCACTGTGATTCCCCTGCCCTCCCCTCCCCCTACTCTGCCAGAAACCAACTGACTTCCAAACTTGGCTGCCTGAAAAAGAATGTTCTCTGATCGGCATTCTTGGAAGCAGAAAGCCAGGCAGCTCAAGTTCTGCGCTGTTACTCAGCACGATTAACTTCCCAGGTAAACGCAGTACCAGCAAAGAACTTTCTGGGCTTTTGCTTTGAGTGAATCCAGCAACTTTTGGGGTAGTAGGGTAAAATTTGAAACTTAATGCACACATGCAATTTTACCTAGAATGGTTACGGGTGCAGTAACAAAGTAAAATGGCACCTTTTTTGGTTAGAAGTTGAGTAAGGCTTAGAAAAATGGCTCACACTCCATGAGGAGAAGAAACAGCCACATAGCCGGCTTGACAGGACTGAGGGAAGGCAAGTATTTATCTCAGGATTTTCTATGTAAAAACTTGGTCTTAATAACCTAGGTATTTTATTCCAAACAGCAGGGGAAGAGGGGAGAAGAAGCGCTTTTACCTCTTTGTGGGTTTTTCTGTTCATGAAGTCATGAAATAACTGTTTTAAAAAACTATGAGGACTGGGAAAGAGAGAGTGAGTGTGTGTGTGTGTGTGTGTGTGTGTGTGAGAGAGAGAGAGAGAGAGAGTGAGAAAGAGAGAGACAGAGAGAGAGAGAGAGAGAGAGAACACATATATCTGAAAGGAGGGAAACTGAGGAAATGGAAAGGAGGAAAAAACGTTTCCTAGAATACTTGGGTCTAATAAGAACTGATAATGCAGGGGACTCTTTAAGGGACAACCTGTTGAACTTTTATTCGGTGGTCACTGGAATCAAAAGATCTGCTCCTGAAAGCATCTGACTGACTCTTCATGTACAAAATGGTGAATCTATGATATGCCTTTGAATGTGTGACTTCTTCAGAGCCCGGATAAGGGCTTCATACTGTTGACACTTAAACACATCACAGCCAGGACCACTGCCTGCTTTCCACCAAGGTCGCACCTGATGATGTGCCTCTTGGGGACATCTCAAAACACACTCAACTTCTTTCTCTAGAAAGAAGGCTTTCATGTTTGTGTTTTTTTTTTTTTTAAAAATTATCTTTATTGGTACATTATGAATACACATCATAATCCCATTCAACATTGAGAGTTTATACCAGAATATGACATGACTTGATTCTCATTTTTTCCCTTTTCCCCCTGGCCTGCAACTCCCCCACCCCCTATATACACAATCTTTGTTTTCTTTTTTCTTTATTATTACCACATTTGTTTTCCCTTCATTATTTACCCTTACACTCTCTTTCCTTTTAAATATTTTCAACTTCACAATATCAACTATACATACTACAACTCATTTACAACTTCATTTTCTCACACCAGAGAAAAGATATGATATTTACACATCTGTGACCTATTTATTTCGCTTATGAGGATGTCCTCAAGGTAAAACCATTTGAGTATGAATGACTCAATCTTATCGTTTTTAATGGCAGAGTAATACTCCATTGTATAAAAGAACCACATTTTCTTTATCCAGTCTCCAGTTGATGGACATTTGGGTTGTTTCCATGACATAGCAATCACAAATTGTGCTGCTATAAACATGGGTGCACATATGTCACTGAAAACTGAATCCTTTAATTCCTTTATGTATATACCTAGCAGAACGATAGTTATACTCCCAAAACTACTATACAGATTCAACACAATCCTGATTGAAATCCCAATAGCATATTTAACAGATCTAAAGAAAAAAATTCAAACTTTCATCTGGAACCACAAAAGACGAGAATAGAAAAAACAGTTCTGAGCAAAAGGGACATGGTGGGGGGTATTACGACTCCGGACCTGAAACTATACTATAAAGCCACCGTGATAAAAACTGCATGGTACTGGCAAAGTAACATACCTGAGGATTAGTGGAGTAGACTAGAAGATCCAGAAACTAAGCCAGATACACTGAGCCACCTCTTCTTTGACAAAGGAGCCAAAAATCCTCAATGGAGGAAAGATAGCCTCTTTTACAAATGGTGCTGGAAAAACTGAGCTTTAACTTGCCAAAAACTAGCTCTTTCACCATGTACCAAGCTAGAATCAAAGTGGATAAGAGACCTAAATATTAAAACAGACACTTTGAACCTGCTGCAAAACAGGTTAGGTAAAACTCTTGAAGACATTGGCTTAGGTAAAGACTTCTTGAACAAAACCTCTATAGCACAGCAATTGGCAGAAGAAATCAGCAAATGGGACCTCATTCTTTTACAAAGCTTCTGCACAACAAAGGAAACCACCAAGAGGGCGAAAAGGCAGCCAACAATATGGGAAAAAAATCTTTATCAGCTGTTCCTCAGACAAAGGGTTACTATCTAGAATATATAAACAGCTTAAAAAAACCAGCCCACCCAAATTTAAAGACCCAATTAAAAAATGAGCATCTGAAATGAACAGAAACTTTTCAGAGGAAGAAGTAAGCAGCTAAGAAGTATATGAGAAAATGCTCAACATCATTAGTCATTTGAGAGATGCAGATGAAAACAACACTGAGATTTCATCTAACTCCACAAAAAATGGCTGCTATCTCAGAATTAGCCAGCAACAAATGTTGGTGAGGCTGCGGAGAAAAGGGAACCCTTCTCCACTGCTGGTGGGAATGTAGACTCATACAACCTCTGTGGAGAACAGTGTGGAGATTCCTTTCAGGTTTGTTCTGTTTAAATTTATTTTAAATTCTATTTTATCACATTAGAGCAAGATTTTTAAGAAATCATGGGTGAAACACTTGTTTGACTAGTAGTTCGACACTGTCTCTCACTGTATTTGCTGTTGTGATGCTCCAGTAGGTGTGGTGGTCAACCAGTTAGTTACTACTTGATCTATCACTAGATAACTGAAAATGACTTTTTTAATGGAAGAAAGCATTCTGTATTCTTAAATGCAAAATGAATTCCTTAAGGAAAGTGCAGACAATGCCAGTGCTGCTGGACAAAGGGAGTCATCTACGCCTATATATTGTTTTCCACTGGCTGAAATAGACATTTCATATCATTTTCTGTAGATTAAAGAGACACTTTTACACTGCAGTTCTTCGCTTCAACAAGCGTTTCTTGCTAGTATTTATTTAGGTCATTAATGAATTCAGAAATAAAAAGCTAGAACTTTGGAACCTAGATGCAAACATCTCTGTCTGTTTCTTTTCCCTCTGTCTAAGACTGTCCTCCCCAAGGCTACCAGACACCCCCAGGCACAAGTGACTTAGAAAGAGAGAGCAGAGCTGCTGACAGGCACTGGGGTCACATCCAGCACACTGTTCCCTGCTGCTGTGCCTCTGAACACTAGTACAAAACTGACTCTCAAAAATGTGTGTCAGAAATGAGCTGCTTGTCTACAAGTATGTATTTAAACTATGGAAAATGGCAATATATTGGCTTACTCTTTAGATAAAAATAATTTGTCTTTGTCTTAATGATTTTAGAAAAAATATCTCTTCCTTCAAGTAGTTGGCCAAGTGATCATAAGGAACTTATATTACATATTAAGCACTTTGCTGAAGCCACAAAAGAATAATTTTACACTATGTGTGCATGAGACTGACTCCAAATATAACATTTGTTGAGTTCACTTAAGCTGATCTTACTGGCTTGTAAGAAAAATAGAGAAAAAAGAAAAGTATGAGGTCTTCAAATATACTTCATCAACTAGTAAACTGTAACACTTTTCTTTATTGGACAATTATTGGCCATTTTTCATGCTGTAATATTTATTAGCCAACTATCTCTTTAGGTTCCCATCTCTATTTCCATTTATGCTTTCATCTGTGCCAATCCTAAAAATCCCAGAATGTTATTAAGAGCATTATTAGTCTAGGAACATGGTGGAGTGAGCACAACGAAATTTTTTTTTTCGCTTTTTCCTGTAACCTTCACAAGGCAATTGATAAGATTTACAAAGGCTACAATTCAGTCTTTATCATGAGTAAATGTTGATTTTCTCTTTTGTAAGCACTAACGTGAGAGTCAGGATTGATCAGAAAAATAGCTTCTAGGGCTCACTTCCAAAAAAAACTTGGGCATGTAACAAGCAAATCAGATACCCTTGATTTATCATGAGCAAGGAATTAATCTTTGCTCCATTCTCCAAAAACAGACTGTACTGTCACAGTCTTGGAGAGAGCAAATTCTGTCTGTAGATTCTTTGCAGTTATGAAATGGATGTTTAAATTCTGCTTTTACCCATGAAAAAGCAGAAAAGAGCTTCAGAAAACAGGAGCTCTTACAGCAGATCAGATTCAAAGCAGCAGCATGCTATGTATAATTCTCATCAATGCGAATCCATTTAAAATTGTACCCAGCAATGCCTCTGTTGGGTATATATGCAAAGGAAAAGAAATCATCATATAATAAAGATACTTGCATTCCCATATTTATTCCAACATTATTCACAATAACCAAATGCAGGAGAAACTAAGTGTTCATCGACAGAGGCATGAATAAAGAAGTTACAGCATATGTATATAGAGAAGGATATTATGGCATTATACAAGGAGGTTCTGTCATTCATGATAACGTGGATGAACCTGGAGGACTTTATGCTGAGTGAAATAAACCAGAAAAAAATACTGCATGGTTGCACTTACATGTATAGTCTTAAAAAAGAAACAAAACTCAGATACCTACAAGTACTAAGATTATGGTTACCAGGGGCAGGGTGAAGAGTGGAGATGGAAATGTGAAGATGTAGGTTATGAAGTATGACTAAATCTAGAGTTCTAGCTGACAGCATGTGGGTTTGCTTAATAATATTACATTACCTACTGGCAATATGCCAAGGCAAAAGTTAACTGCTCTATGAGGTATGTTAACTTGCTTGACTCTAGTAGTCACTTGCCATGCACATCAACAAAACTATATCAAAATATCATGTCATGCATATTAAATAGGCATAATTAAAAGAAAACAGAAGAATGTACTATGTAATCTTAGCAAATTCCAATTGACTTAGAAATAGATGAATACCCAATGCAGGTGCCTATTATATGAAAACAACTAGTCATGGAACAACCAATTCACATGCACAAATAATCATAATATATGTGGTAGAAAAAATGGAGAATGAAGATAGGTTTGGTGACAATAGATTTAAAATCACTGTATTAGTATATATGTGTGATGATTGACCTTGATTGTCAACCTGACTAGTTTAGAGTCCTTAGAGGGTTACCAAAGCAAATTCTGGGTTTGTATAAGTGTTTTATGGTGGTAGGATCTTTTCAAGATCTACTGCTCAAGTTTGTGTCTTATACATTTCACAATGATGAAATTGATCTTAAATCTATAGGCATACTTCATTGCACAAGTATTTTTTAAAATTATCTTTATTGGTACATTAAATATACACATCATGATTGCACTCCATAATGGGGATTTGTACCAGTATAAGACACAACTTAATTCTCATTTTTTCCCATCGTCCCACCCACCCTACCACCCCCCATATATATAAAATTTGTTTCCTTACTTTTTTGTTACAATCTCAACATTGTCCCCTTTCACCTTATTTTACATTGAGCATTTTCTATTTCACAATATATAACATACAATGCTAGGACTCATTTACATCTTCATTTTCTCATACCAGAGAAAAGATGCGATATGTA
>PVIR01023490.1:0-26986 GCA_004026965.1 Petromus typicus | reverse complement strand
ATCCTCCTGCCTCTGCCTCCCGAGTGCTGGGATTACAGGCGTGAGCCACCACGCCCGGCACTGTGGTATGTGGTACTGGTTGCTGCTGGGTGTGGGTCTCCACACCCAGTATTGTTATGTGGTTACCGGGGAATCAAACCCGGGCCCTTGCGCTTGCAAGACAGGCGCCGGAACCACTGAGCTAACTCCCCGGCCCCACTAATCCTAGTTTTTTTGAGGAATCTCCACAGTGATTATACCAGTCTACATTCCCACCAACAGTGGAGAAGGGTTCCTTTCTCCCCACAGCCTTACCAGCATTTTTTGTTGGTTAATTTTGAGACAGCAGTCCTTCTTTATGGAATGAGATGGAATTTCAGTGTTGACTTCATCTGCCCATTTTTGAATTGGGTCTTTAAATTTGAGGGGGGTGGTGGTTTTTTAAAGCTCTTTGTAAACTCTGGATTGTAGCCGTTTGTCTAAGAAACAGCTGTTAAGGATTTCTTCTCACATTTCTGGTTGTCTTTTCTCTCTACTGGTGGTTTCTCTTTCTGTGCAGATGCTTTTTAATAAGATGAGATCCCAATTGTTGATTTCTTCTGCTAATTCTCATACTGTAGAGGTTTTGTTCTTAAAGTCTTTCCCTAAGGGGATGTCTCTAGGAGTTCTATCTAATCTGTTTTGCAGAAAGTGTAGTGTTTTAGTTTTAATACTTAGGTCTCTAATCCATTTTGATTTTAGGTTAGTGCATGGTGAAAGAGATAGGTCAAGCTTTAGTCTTTGGCAGGTTGAAACTCAGATTTTCCATCATCCTTTGTTAAAGAGCCTATCTTTCCTCCATTGAGGATATTTGGCTCCTTTTTCAAAGATGAGGTGGCTCAGTATCTCTGGAGTTGTTTCTGGATCTTCTAATCTGTTCCACTGATCCTCAGGTCTGTTACTTGGCCAGTACCATGTAGTTTTTATCATAGTGGCTTTGTAGTATAGTTTCAAGTTGGAATTGTGGTTCCGTACAGCTCCTGTCATTTTTTACCAGTAATGTTCAACTGCACCCTCAACTTTTTATCCACAGTTATGAGAATCTGCCAGGGTTTGTCCAGGTGCTTGATACATAAGTTTTTTCTTAGGTAAGCAACCCATGGTCGTACAAGTTCCTTCAAGACCATAACAAGTTTGAAGAGAATTTTCAGTGACTAAATCCAAGACCATCTTCTTCTTGCCATACGTGGATGCCTCCTTAGCAGCTGCCAGACCTCCTGAACTCCCAGTGATGAGAAGCTCAGAGTCAGAGGATTTAGTAACACCCCCAGAGCCATTTTTTTAAAACTGGCTGTTGAAGTCTGCCCTCAGGATAAGCCCATTTGATCAAGTTGGAGTATTTCATAAAGGACACTCATAGCTTCAAACAAGATTTTTATTCTGGTGTAGCACTGGAATGGGACTTGCTGAGGATGCACATGGTGACTGTCTCTGTGAGTCCACCCTAAAGCTCCCAAGCTGAGTTGGTGGATCCTCCTGAGGTGTCTGGAAATTCTGAATAGGGAATGATCCTTAGCTTCCCACTCTACTGTCCACTGCTCATGACAATGCAGATCAAGACAGTGTAATATTTTCCTTTGGCAGCTTGCAAGCATAGTCTGCATATTGCTTACAGAGCTTGTGCAATGGGTATTTATCTCTTGGGAGAGATACAATCATCCACTCTTCTAGCCATAGGAGGGACCACAAGCCTCACAGTACAAATGTCACAACATATAGAAATTCAGAGTAATGAGGTGACTGATGCTTAGCGTCAACCTAGGCTACTCCGGACCTTGGCCTGCCAAGCCTGACAGACACTTTGGCTTCCTTCTCCAGCATTTTTAAAAGTTTGTATTTTGAGACTGGATCTCACTATGTCACTAAATTGCACAGGCTGGGCTGGAATTTTAGATCCTTCACCTTAGCTTCCCAGAGTGCTAGGATTCTAGATGCGCACCACCACATCTGGCTATAACCATTTTTTAACAATTGTAAACAAAAATTCTATATACTGAACATATATACAGCATGGTACCCTGATGTACATATACAAAGTGAAATAGTCAAGCAAATGTGTCACATGTATTGCTTCATTGAGTTATTTTATTTTATTAATGGGAAGACCTGAAATGTACTTTCTTAGCAAATTGAGCAACCAAGTTCTGTTCATGTGACAAGGTCATCTAATAAATTGGTTTTTAAATGAGGAATTGTATGTAGTATGTACAATATTCAGAACAAAGAAATGGTCAAAGGAAACTCCATCTTGATGCTTTTATTTGCATAATTTTCACTCTAATTATAACAACATAAAGCTATAGTACTATACTATACAATGTAATCAGCAAAAGTTTTAGCACTATATAAACAAAGTGTACAGAACTGTACAAAAAAGACAGTGTAAGTCTGAACAGTGTACCCCAGTTATAGGTCTGAACAGTTATTAAACAGATAGGTTGTTAAACAAGCATATCTCCATATCGTCTTTATGCTGTTATGTTAGATTTTTTTTTTTTTATATAACTGTAACCTTGTACCCCGTCACTAACATTTCTCTATTTCCTCCTTGTAACCTGCAAGGACAATTTTATCTCTTTTTTTTTTTTTTAAAGATATAATTCACATACCATCAAATTCATCTTTTAAATGTCCAGATTAGCAGAATTTAGTATGGTCACATTCAGGCATGACTCACAGATGAGTTGACCTTGCTTTCTTAAATATCATAGCCACCACTTAGTGTCATGGTGGACCAGGGCCTGTGGATGCCGTATGCCCCTAAGTGAACATTTACAGGTGTCACAGGATGCAGGCTCATTCCTAGTTAGGCCAAGTTTGGTGCTTTTGTTTATTTACTAAGGCTACAAAATCAACACTTCTTGGACACCAGGGTAAGAGAGTTAAGTCACAGTTGGAATTGTGCAGAAGATGTCACGTTTATCAAGGCAACTTCCTCTTTAAGTTTATCTTAGATGCTGCAGTTTTGTATTACAGGAGAACAAAACCAATTCTTGCCTTCCCCAGAGCCTAGCGGTAATCTTTGGAAGACAGTGGGTCCTGCCAGCTTCCAGCCAGTGCCACCCATCTCCTGTTGTTACTGGAAATGTGGTTGAGATGGCATCAGTTAACTCCATTTTTGCCCCAGTTTTTTGCATTTCCTACTGACTGATTCCATCGGGGGCAAAGCCAACCCTGAGGATATATTTGCAGGTTTTGCCCACCTACATCCTGTAGCAGCCTTCCCTGGGAGTTCTTTCCACCAGCACCTTCCATGGGGATTGTCCGTCCTGGCCGGGGTGCTTTAGGACTCAGACTGCATAATGAATAGGTCCTCACAGTGAGGATTGTTAGCCACTTTGGGTATACCCTGCAACTTATTAGAAAAGCAATGTTTTAGGCATCACCAAAATCAGGAACACTGAGGATACGAGTGAGCAAGCTGTGTTCTACTAAGCCTTCTGGAAGATTGAGCTGTGCCTTAAAATTGGAAATACACTGAAATGACCCTAGTCCAGTGAAGCCTGAAGTGCTACATGTAATGATAGAGCTTTGAAAGCTGGTGCCAAGCCAACAAGAGAAATAACATCAACTCAAACCTTCAAGGCAGGGCCTGAAATGCAATTTGTGTCATTTTCATGTAGCTCCCAAATGAGAGACTTACTCTTTCCTACCTGTGTCTCTTGTTTTATCATTTGATAATCTTCTTTGAAAAGCTCTTTATTGTTAATCTCATTTCCAATAGATTAAATTAAGAAAAAAATAATAGTAGTAGTGGAGAGTGAAAAGAAGTGAGAAAAAATTAAACCTTGCTTTTACCTTTGCCTATTGACCCAGAGTTAATCTAATTTGAAGACAAGTGACATTAAATATGTTCCATTTCAGGGATGGCATTTTTAAATGCTGGGACTTAAAGAGTTTATGATCCCTAGCCATGGTGCTATTTAAATCTTTGTCCAGATGTCCACTGTCAAATAAAAACCATGTACGGGTTGCCATTAAGGAGAGACTTTATTCAAAGGATTGTGCAGTGAAGGAGAGAACTTTGCAATAAGGGAAGCGGTCAGGCCATGTGATCTGTAGACATTGCGGAGGTCAAGCAGAAAGGAATTTTCTTTCATAAGAAGAGACAAACAAGGCTAGATGTAACCAGACATGGGGAACAAACTAAGTAGGGAATGTCCCTTTTCAGGGGCCAGTCAGTTCCCCTATTGAATCATGAAGAAGGGTTTGCTGTTGGGCATTTTGATACTGTTAGCAAGTATTTTGTCTAAATTGCTCAGTGGCTACAAACAGTTCAGCGAATCGTGAATGGCAGTGAGTGAAATGTGGAGAAGCTCTGTGTGGCCTTGTCCTTGGTAAGCAAAGAACTTATTCACAAGTCTTCTCAAGTCATATGGTTAAAAGGATGACTTCTGGCTGTAAGCCCTTTCCTTGAATACAAAAGATGGAAGAATTTCATACTCTTTGCTATTTTCTGACTAGAACATATCATTGTCAGTACATATTATTGAAACATGTTAAAATACAAACCTCTTTGTGTTTTTCTGATGAAGCAATTCTCTTTACTTGCAAAACATGTTTGTTGACTTATTTGGTTAACCGAGGTGTTTTGTAATTAAACGCTTTTTACTTTATAGACCCTAAATACACATTTCAGAAAGCATTATGCACATGTAAATATATAACACGGATGTTTTAAAAAGACTTTGAGAGTAGAATTGGATGAGCTATTTAAAGCTGGATGCAAGAGCTGCAACTGAAAAAGATACTTCATATTTTACCATGTCAGTAAATCTGATATGCAAGGTGAGTCAAACTGGTGAACAAAGAAATACTGGAAAGTATTGAATTATATACAGCAGTGAGGGTACAATATAGCTGAGAGAATATTCGTGAGTTGTCACATTAACACTCTCTAAAAATAATAAGCATGGATGAAGTACTTTCTTCATATAGAAGCTTAATTAATATAAACCAAGACCTGGGGAGTTTGTGTAGAGTAGGGAAGAAAATATTTAATTTTATAATCCCATATTTTTCAGTGCTTTGGCTCACTGTGACCATCAGCTGACTATGACTTGTATACAGTAAAGCAAATCCCTCTAGCATCATTTTGAGCTCATGCCATACTCTTTTCATTTTGCACATATTCTTTATCATTGTGTTCTACATTATGAGATGTTAAACAAACTGATGGTACAAAATTCATGTTCCTCACTAAGGATTTGTTCCTGACCTTGTCAGTAACCCCTGGGGACATTTTAGCAGAACAGGAAGGTCTCATCCCCAGGGAAGACTCTAAGACCTCTCACACAGTGATGAGACTAGGCATGTTAGTCTGCTTCAGCTGTTTTAACACAGTGGCTTATAAACAGCAAACATTTACTGTTTAGAGTCCTGGTGCTGGGGGTCCCAGATTAAGGCATGGCAAGTTCAGTGTAAGGGCCCCTTTCCTGGTCCACAGTTGGCAGCTTTGCCTGCCAGCTCACATAGTGGAACAGGCAAATTGGCTCCCTTGGCCTGTTTTATAAGGACCCAGTCATGAGGGCTGATCTCATTCATGAGGGCTTCACTCTCATGACTGAACCACCTCCTAAAAGGCCTCACTTCACATTACCATCTCCTTGGAAGTGAGGATTTTTACACGCTGAAGTTTGTGAAGACACAAACATTCAGTCCATAGCATAGGAAAGTATTAGGAATTGTCCAGCCACTCTCTTTGACAGTCCGTCAGCTTTATTTTATTTAAGACAAGACTCAGTCTTTTCACTACCCCATAGGAAGCTTCTAAAATGCACAGAAAAGCAAGGCATCCCTTTGTGGGCAGAGATTTCTGAAGAGTGGTAAGAAGCATGGGCAGAGCTGGTCTTTCCCACTTTTTCCAGTTCTGGGTCCTGGTGACTTCATTTTTTAGGCCCATCTTTGCCAAATTCTGGCATCAATTTTGACACAGGCAGGTAATCAGAACACCTTCTAGAGAATGAGCTCAAGGATGCTCACCATCTGACATGTGCTTATTTTCTAGTTTATTCCCTAAGACCATCTCCATCTCTTCATAAAGTAGGTCTGGATACTCCTGTCTACCCAGGGTCCTTGCAAACACTCCATTTCTTCACTGGGGCTAAGTCGGAACCTACCTTGACTCTCTCTAGCTCTTGTTTTCCAAATGCTGGTATTATTATAAATTCAATTAAAGATGTATATGAAGTTTGGATGGGAGATGCTTCTTTAGAGAGGACTGCCTACTCAAATATAAAGCCAGGCATAGAAGACACTGAAGGTAGTAATAGAGAGGCTTACTTCACTGTCAGTATAGCACTAGTTTAACCCTCTGGAATTCCAGGTGCTATAATCCCCCAATAAATGTTTGTACTTGTAAAATTAGACTCTAGTGCCACCTAATACTTTATTCCTTATGGGCAGTTCCTCTCAGCAATAGGTTTTCTTAGCTTAGAAAACCCTGTACCACTTAAAATATAATTTTTTGTTCTGTTTCTTTTTTAAATTGACTTTATTGTTACATTTTATATATACATTATGCTCACATTAAGCAATGAACATTTGTACCAGCACATGACTCATCTTAATTCTCATTTTTTCCCATTTCCCTGTCCTCCCTCCTTGGCCTTTCAGAAAATAAACTTAGAAAGTTCCAAGAGCATTCAAATAGTTTTCCATGTTAAAGTTAGAACTGAGATAGAGTTTCACAGAGGGAAGCAGGCTGGCTACTAACATATGTTCCAGGGTGTAGTTTACAGGTTTGTAGTGTCAGAAACTAGAATTGTGTGATGCTCTGAGTTGATCAGCCTTGCACATACGTAGACTAACTATGCTCACATCAGGCCAGTTTGTAATCCACAGGAACCTGTACTTGTTTACATTGAAAAAAAATCTGATTTTTAAGAAGATTAGAATACATGTTTAGCTGAATATAGCATTTTCTCCTTTCTAGAGAAGGCATGCGTTTTGGTGAGCCATGGCACATGGGACAAGGTAGAGTGGATGAGCTTACTGGTTGTCACCATCTCCCTGTAGAGCCCTTGCATAGTCACAACTTCCTGGGTAAAATTTGTTAAAAGATAATCTTTAACAAAAGATAAGGGCATGACTCTCGTACAAATATAAAATGAGCATGCAAACTATTTTATGTAAGTCATTTATCAAGAGGAGGATCCAGCAAGTTGCTATAACCAGTTCAAAGTAGTTAATGTACCACTGATTTATATGGGGAAAATAGTGTTTAAAGAAACTTACGAGTGGACATAAACTAGAATTCCTCCCCACTCCCAGGAGTGTAGTTGAAGGAGTCAAGTAACCTGCCACCAGACAGATTTTATTTACATGTCTGTAATCAAGATTTATTTACAATCCTATTAGTTGCTACAACTTACAGCTATAAAATAGCATGAAGAGAATGAAGGGATATGTAGCATCACCAAAGGTTGTGCTCTACTCAGTGTATAGTTTTCCTACTCAAGTCATCTTTTTTACCTATTCTAACTTTTTTACATATTTGTCTTACATCTTCTCTTGATTGATAGTCATTGAAGGTCACTTTTACAAAAGATTTGTCTCATCGTTCAAAGGTACCTAAACAACACACTCTTAAGAAAGTAGTCATAATTATTTAAAATAACCCTTAAATAGTCTTTTACTTAGTTAGAATTTATTGATCACTTAATAAGTTGGTTCCCAAGTTTGATTGACCAGAATCATCTAGAATTTTAGAAATACAGATTTCCAGTCCCATCTGTGGATTTTTTTTGACCCACGTACATGGGTATTGGAGCCTTGGGACATGTGTCTTTAACAGGTGCATGTTAGGAGTTTGTACTTACACTCCAGGTGAAAGACAGAGGGGCCTGAAGGAAGGAAATGCCACAGATGATGGAGAGTGAGGATGAATTATGTAGGGATACTTGAGATACAAGTGTAGGGCCCCGTGACAAATTGGATATTGTAGGAGGTGATGGGGGAGGAAGCGTTTTCTTGAATTGAAGGTGACTTCCACTTACTGAAGACCTCAAAAGACAGTTACAACAAATTTGAAGATCTTAATTTGATTTTATCTGCAGTTCTCGGGTTGGGTAAGTAGACTGAGTGGATATTCTGATGAGCTGAGAAGAAGAGCTTGGTCTTATGGGCAAAAAAGGACTGAGCAAAGCAGAAAGAGAACAAAAAGTGGATTGGTCATTTCAAAGTTCTTTTCCTTATAAAGGTGAAAACAGAGAGGACTAACTCATACTGCCTGCAACTGGCCTTTTCAGGTATTTGGCTGTGATCTCTTTTCTGAATTTTTAGAAGATCAGATAAGCAACTTGCTTTGACTTGGTCACTTTGAACTTCAATTTGAGTGCCTCCATTTTGATTTGGTCTCTAGGATATTGTACAGGAGCTCAGGTCAAGCTAATGATTTCCTGTAAATTATATTGTAAAAGTGACTTGTTGGATGGTGATAAGACCCATTATCTTCTCAATAATATTATGATCATTAGGATGCTCCTATTCCATGAATATACTTTAGCAGAGCATTTTTCTCTGCCACCAATCTGAAATTAATTCCATGTTCACCATCAATTTAGAAAGGTGTGTTGTGTGGTGGTATATGGACAATATAGAAGATCACACTCTGTTTTTAACAAAAATTAACATGAAAACATGGGATATAGCTGATGATTATGTTTGGACTCCATTAAGTTACATTAAACAGGCACTTAAAATTCATCATGCAAAATAACAAAGTCTACAAAACCCGAAAGTCACAATACTGTTTGTGTCCTGAAAAGAAATCGTAAAATAAAAGCCTGAGCTATGCTTTATTGCAGGCTGTATTTCTCAAAACCATTTGTATACGTGAAGCAGACATGACTTGTTCCCAGCACAACTAGTTTCTATAAAGAATATAAATGCCCTTAATTGACATATGCTTTCTCAGAGGGGAAAAAATCACCTCAGCGAACAGTAATCAATGATGCCAAAGACAGCTCTGTTGGAGGTTGAAATGTTTCAAGTGACGGCATCACTAGATGAATTCAAGAGCCTCTAATTCATCAGTGTTGAAGGGGAACAGCCTGCACAGCAAGCAGCAGGTGTTTTATCCTCTCCAGCAGCTGGGGTATACATCCCAGAATAGGTCCAGCATATTACAGCACTGATTATTGGAGTGTTGGAGAATAACACGTCAATACCGCGCTGCTTTCTGGTGAAGCATGTAGGATTTCCTCTGGTTCCCTCCCTCCCTTCCCTCCAGCTTGCCTTTCCAGCTCCTGTGTGTGTTGCCAGCAACCATTTGGATTTGAAAGGTTGGAAAATAAGTCAAGTTCTCTCTCACCTGGTGTTGATCAGCTGCCAGCTGCTGCTTTCTTCTGGGTGTCATCACAGTCAGTCTGTCATTGGGAAGGCCATGCACTGCTGCCAAAGAGGACCTGAGAAGCAGCCTGAAACTCAGAGGTACTATTCATATCAGAGGCTGATGTTTTCGAGCAGTTGTCAGTTAGCTCATTTCCTGGCACATTTTTCTAAAGATTTTTTTTGGCTCCATGTATGGTTATGGATTTTGATTTCCACATTGATATTTGAGGAGCTAAATTTCCTTTAATATGAAGGTAGGAATGCCATCTCTTCTTATGGATTTATTTTGTTTTTATTCTCTATTCTAATCCTGCAATTTGCTTTTCATCAAGCTGCTTTGTGCATGCCATCCACTCCACACGCACACCTTGATCAGCATTCGTTACAGCACATTGGATTCAGCTGTATGAATCTGCCTCCTCCTTGAAAGCCACTTTATTCTAATTCATTTTCATATCTCACTACTACTTAGCACAATGCTTATTATATATTTGACTTGAATTTCTTCCCTATTTCCTTAAGGGATAAGTCTAAACTCCTTAGCCTGGTAATCAAAGCCATATTTATCTTCTCACCTTATTTTCCTTTGATTATCTACTTAGAGCCAGTAAGGACTTATGGGATAGAATAATAAAGCAATTTTAGTCTTCCATCCTTTATCCTTCAAATCTGCTCTAGAGTTATTTTTCCTCACATCCTTGGAGTTTTCTAGCTAGTCTTTGAGAGTAAAAATTCTTATAGTCACCTCAGATTGCACACTGTAGTCTCAGTTCAGTAATTCAAATGTTAGGTGCCGCATTATAAAACTGTGAACCTGTATCTACTGGAGGCAGTATGTCTGGAGCCAGAGGAGAGAGTGTGAACAGCTTTTCTTCCTTTTTGATTTCTTGAACTTCTTCCCTTTCAGATTGCTCACCATGATTGCTAATCCCTACAGAGTGGAATAAGAGAAGAGGAAAAGAAGCAAGATAATTCTTCCTTGGCTGGTACTGACAGAGTGGCCAAGGTTCAGTGCCCTCACTTGGCAGGCATGTGATGTTAAGCTTTTCTATCATGATCATATTAATCTCTTTTTCTTGGCTTTTTTCAGGCTTGAGGAATCTGGAAATGTCCCCAGCTTCTCTTTGCTAAGGTCTTTTTGCTACTTCTAGTGGTCTTCTTGGATAGAATTAAGGGAATGCCATGGAAGCTCACATCCATGCATATCTGACATCAGATCTCTGGGGAACATAGTGACAGACACTAAGAGTGGTGCTGATCTCCTTTCAGTGAAACCCTCTGCTGTTTACAGCATTCAGAGAAATTAGCCAGCTCAACCATCACCCTTCAGATTTTTTAAGTTGTAGTCAAACTCTCAAAATATAGAGCACTCGTCTTAATTCCTCCTGAGCACTTCTGTGAATGATCTTGCCTCCAGATGTCCCCCCACACAGATGAAAGAAACCACACTAGAAATTTTAACAGAATTAATATAAAATATTTAACTCATAGAATAGTTGCCTAAACTAAAAAGTTGTTAGTTACTAAGAAGAGAAAAAGAAAATGCTAGGAAGTAGTGGAGATAGCTACTACTGAAAATTTTTACTACCTCCGATGTGAAGGTACCAGAGGGAAGAGGTTGGAATAGTTGTAACTTAGAAACTAAAGGAAAGTACCTCATGGAGCTGGTGTCTTTGTCCATTCATATTGCCATAATTAAATACCCTAGATAAGCAATTTATAAGCAATAGAAATGTATTTCTCAGAGTTCTAAAGGATGGCAAGACCAAGATGGAGGCCTTGGAAGAATCATTTCCTGGTGAGGGCTCCCTCTCTACTTCACAGAAGGTATGTCTTGCTGTGTCTTCACATATTAGAAGAGACAAGCGATGCATCTTCACAGAGCCAAAGGAGTAGAAGGGTAAAACATCATGGCCACTCCCTTCAGCGTTTTCTATGTGAGCACTAATCCTTTTCATGAGGGTAGAGTACTCAATTTGATTACTTCCCAGGAGGGCTCATCCTTTAAGATCATCACACTAGTGTACTAGGTTTCAACATGGGCATTTTTGAAGGACACATAAATTCATAGCAACTGGCATCTCTGCTACCTACACATATGAAGATGGTCATGGCTCAGCCACAAAACAAATCCCTGCTGCTACAGAAATGCCACTGCCAGGAACTACAGCAGTGATCCTGTTCTCAGGGCAAACCTGGTATGAGCAAGTCTCAGTAGCTTCCTCTTTCAGACTTAGCTTCCCTTGCTGACTATTATTGAAAATCCTCTCAGGGAGCAGCAGAAAACAAATGCAAGACAGAGTCTCAGCCCAAGCATCATAGAACAAAATATGGAAGGGGTGTTTCTTAGCTGAATAGCAGTAACTTACCTGGCACAGCTCCACTGGGGGTGGAGCTAGGCTCACAGCGCCATCTTTTCAACAAGCCCTTCCTTTTGATTCTTTTGTTAATACATATTTATCGTACATAATGTTCACACTCTTTGTGGGGAAATGACACATGTACACAGTACATCTGAACTCCCTTTTCTCACCCCCTTTCCCTTCCCTCCATCTCCTCTCCACCCATGTTTTCTCTTCTTTTTTTCTTGTACACGTTTTCAGTACATGTTTAAGATTACTTGTGTGGAGTTGGTACCCATATATAAAACCTCTGAATTCCTTTTCTCATCCCATAATCTTCCTCCACCCCCCATCTCTTCCTTCCCTTCCCTTTTGAGTAAAATCTATCTTCCTACTTCCTATTATCTGCCTTTTATTATTTTTTAATTTATAATTTGGGTCTCATATAAGACAGTCGATGTGATATTTAAGCATGTGTGTCTGATTTATTTCACTTGACATTATGATTTCAGGGTGCATCCATTTTGTTACAAATGTTTCAAATGTATATTTCTTTATGGCATAGTAGTACTCCTTTGTGCATAAATACTACATTTTCCTCATCCATTAATCTGATGATCTACATATGGGCTGCTTCCAAGATTTAGCTATTATTAATTGTATTCCTGTAAATGTGGAATATGTATTATCACTATCATATGATATTTTTAACTCTTTTAGGGAGGACACCTAGAATACTAACAGCTGAGTCAAATGGAATTTCTGGTTCTTGAAGAATCTCCATACCAATTTCCAAGTGATTGCCCTAGTTTACATTCCCATCAACAATGTAACAAGGTTCCTTTTTTCTCTCACAGCCTCTCCAGCATTTGACTGTTTCAAACTTATTTTATTTTATTTTCCTTTATTGAGTTTATTGGTACAGTTTAGATACACATTATGATTTCATTCAGCATTGAGAATTTGTACCTGTATATGGTATATCTTGATTTTCGATGATAGTCATTCTTTCTGGAGAAAGATGAAATCTCAGTGTTGCTTTAATTTCCATTTCTCTAATGACCAGCAATGTTAAACATTTCTTAATGTAGTTATTGGCCATTTGTACTTTGCCTTCTGTGAAGTGTCTATTCATTTTGCTGCCCATTTTTTGATTGATTCTTTATTTTGGCATCAAATTTTTTGATATCTATATATATATTCTAGATATCAGTCCTCTGCCTGAAGAATATCTGCTAAATGTTTCCCCATTCTGTAGCTTTTTTTTTTACTCTGTTGGTTGTTTCTTTTGCTGTGCTGAAGCCATTAAATTTGATATAATTGCATTTGTTGTTGATTCTCAGTACTATGTCCTGTGCAACTGGGATTCTTTTCAGAAAGAACTATGCCTATGCCTATGCCTTCAATAACTTTAACAGTATTTTGTTTTCCAGTAGGTTGTTACTCTTTTAACATTCAACTTTTGAGATGCTCCTAAAGAGTGTTCTGATCATCATTGTGGCTTTGGCACCCCTTACCTATGCTATAGATCACACACATACAGTAAGACTTGTCACACTGTCCTGAGATTGCAGGACACAATCCTTAAACCTCTGGTCCCTTACAGGAAGAGAGGCTATCTGACAGAGTGCTACTGTCTTGTGCTTTGTATGGTCTGTTCCATTTACACTAGGTAATTAGTACTCTAAGGAGTTATTTCTTTATTATTGGGTCTTGTGTTACTTTCTGTTGATGCTATGACAGACTTCTATAGATCAAAGGTTTAAACAATACAAGTTTAGTATCTTTTGGTCTGGCGGTCCAATTTCCAAGCTGTTTTTCAGCATGTAACAATCAAGGTGTCAGCAGGGCTTCATTCTTTTCTGGACGCTCTAAGAGAGAATCCATTCCCACATTCTTTGGGGCTCCTGTTGGGTAACCCACACTCGGTGGCTTTGGTTTCCTTATTGCATCTTCAAAGCCAGCAAAAGTAGGCTGAGCTCTTCTCGTACTATCATTTCATTGGTTCTTCTCTGTCTCTCTTTTTCCCTTTTCAGAACTCTTGTGACTGTGTTGAGGCCACTTGGATAACTAAGGGTGATCAGTGGGTTTAATCCATTTAGAACCTTGATTCCCCTTTGGCATGTAATATAACATATTCAGAGATTCTGGGGGATTCAGTGTGGGGATTTTTGATGGGGTCATTATTTTGCCTTCCATGTGATCTGTCTTCCAAATTAAATTTCCAAGAGGACAGGAAAGTGTGTTCATTCTTCTAACTAGACTGGTGTTTGCCTGAACAGTCATTCGATAATTAATTGTTGAATGATTGGGCTGATTTTGGCTAACTGCTGAGAGGGTGTTTTACTTCCTAGTTTTATAGAAAGGATTCTCCTGTCCTACTTCATATTACTAAGTAATTTTATGGAGTACATATTAATTAGGAATATGACACATGAATTTACTTTAATTCATCTCAGTGTACAAAAGATATTATTTCTGTTGATTTAGATCAGTACGGGTGCTACCTTAGCTGTTGTCGTTTCTCCAGGACTATTGCCTCACTACTTCAACAGTCCCTCGAGTTTCTGGCAGATTAAAACTCCAGGAACGTTGTCTCCTGTTTAATCATTGTTGTTGGGAATAGAAATCAGCATTCTCCTTTCAATAGGATGTGGTTCCTGTCTGTTGCTTTCCACTCTCTGAGCATTTTAAATTTAAAAAATCAAAACAATGCATGAATACAAAAGAAAATGGTAATAGCTATTTCCACTCCAGTATGGAATTTGAATAGTATCTTGATTTGATTATTACTTAGAAGCAACTACTTTACATTCCAGGGTCTTTGGAGGCAAACAGTTCTTTCCCCTCTAACAAAGGGGAAATTATAGTTTTCCTGGATTTTTCACAATATAGTAACACTTCTTGAACTCCATATTTTAATATTTAGTGAGTCAATCAGAGAGTATTTGTTAAGCATTGGCATGATAAAAGGCATCCCAGAAATAAGCCTTGCCTGAAAACGCCTAAAATCTAGTGAAGATATATACAGTTGGAAAGAAGGAGCATGTGTATAAAGAGCAGAATTAAAGGAACCTGTTCTGTGCCGTAGAAACGCACTTGTGTCCAGTAATGTGCTTTGGTCTGAATGCATAGTGTACATTCACACATCAAAACTCTGTGATGATTGTAGAGGTGATGCACTGGGAGGGGATTAAGTCCTGAGGGCTTAACCTGAATGGGGTTAATCTCCTTATAAAAGGGAACCCGGGGAGCTTGTTTTCCCTCCCCACCACATGAGGACAAAGTTAGGATGCATCATCCTTGAAGCAAAGAATGAGCCTTCAGCGGGCATTGGTGATACTGGTGCCTTGATTTTGGACTTCCTAGCCTCTAAAACTTTGAAAAATAAATTTCTGTTTGTATAAAATACTCAGTCACAGGTATCCTATTACAACTGTCCCAAAGGATTAAGAAATTGTCCAAATTCACTTTGCACTGCTATAACAGAATAGGTGAGATTAGGTAATTTATAAGGAATAGACTGGAATTTGGCTAGATGACACACAGTTGTCATCCTAGCCCTCTAGAAGGCTGAGGTATGAGGATTTTAAGTTTCAGCCCAGCCTGTTCAACATAGCAACTTAGTGAGACTCTGTCTCAAAATAAAAAATAACAATGGCTAACCCTGGTTGAGTCCCTAGTACCCACAAGAAGGAGAAAGATGAACATGAGTACATATTTAGTTACTGAGGCTGGGAAGTCCAAGGTTGAAAGGTACAGATGTACTGAGGGCTCTATGGCTGGGTCCATTCCATGGAGCAAGGAAGCAAGGCAATGAAACTCACATATAAAAGAGAGAATGAGATTGAACTCATAGGCTCAAACCCATTCCTGCACTTTTTTTTTTTTTTTGATGTTGAAGGTAGAATACAAGTCTTCGTAAATTGTAGGCAAGAGTTGTACCAGGAAACTATACCCCACACCTCTTTGATTTCTGAAGAAGGGTTTCAATATGTTACCTTCTAACTCTAGCCTTAATTTTCAAATCTGTCATGGTAATGAGTTGAAAAGATAGCATAGTTTATGTATATGTCATCAAGGATCCATAATTTTTCTGAGACTTTTAATTTTTTTTCCAATCTAGTGTCTTTGTTAAAGCAGAATGCACAAGTAAATCTAATTAAAGTGAATTCTTCCTCCCCATTTGATCTTCCGAATAATGGCAACTGACATATTTTTCGTTTGTCATAAACTCTTGGTTTGAATCAAAATTCTGAATGCTTCATCTTTTAAACCTTCAGTTTCAGTTATTCTTTGTAAAATAATATATATGAATGCAGTCAACTGTTTTGAAGTTGGATAAATATTTCTGGGTGGGCCACATTTGTTTGGGTTGTGAGTTGTTTCTGTAGTGTAGTGGTTATCACGTTCACCTGACACATTTGTTTAGGTGCTAATTTCCACCCTTCCATCACATCCTCAGCCATCAGCAAGTCAGTATCAGGGGTGTGTACTTGAATACTTTGTCTGGGTTTCTTTTATGCTTTTCATGACAAAAGATAACAGGATAAAATTCTGCCACCATCTTGGAGTTTAAAGTGTGCAAAGGCTTTAAATGAAAGTGTGTCCTATCCATGTTGAGGTTCCTTCTCAGAACTACTTCCCCACCTATCATTACTGAGAATGTGCAGTGTAATGAAGTGTTTTGCATGGGCAGCGCTGTTTGAAGATAATCCGTTGTGCAACCTTGACAGATGGATTTTTATAAAAATTTAGCTTTAGAGTCCTAATTTACTGTCTCAATTAGATCTGTGCCATCCATGCCTCTGAATGACTTTTATTTGCACAGTGCATTCATAGCAATAGGCTTTTTTAATGGTGAATTTCTGATGCTTTTAGTCCTCACATTAGGAGCTGCATTTGCATGTCTATGTGAAACACTTGCTCATAGTCCTTCAGTTAGGACTGGATCCTGGTCTGACTCAGGAATGGGGGGAAGTTCACCACCTTCCTTCAGCTTGCAGACTCACTAACTTAACCACACGAACTCTACCTAGAAACAGGAGTCTGGGATCCACTGAGAGGCAGATGACTGCGAGGCCTAGGCCGATCTGATGGGTTTTTAAAGCAAACTAAGTAGAAGCAGCTGAACTAGGTATGTTCTTTACAGGTGCTTCGGGTGTTGTCTTCTTAGTTTCTCTGGGAATGAGAAATAGAAGACTGGAGGAAGCTCCACAGGGAGAGATGGGCAGCATTTAGAATTCCGTGGTCACTTTTTTCTCTGTTTCACCATATATGGCCACCAGTGCTTTCCATTCCATCTTCTCTTAGGCTTGCATTCTGCTTTTGCCATGACCAGCTGAGGAATTCTGTAGCAGCCAGAATAAACAGCATTTGTGATTCACGGAAGGGCGGGGTTACTCAGTCATGCCACTTGCTATCCCCACCTCTATTCTTCCCAGCTAGAGGAAGCAACTAAGCTGTTTCTTTCTATTGGTTGCAACCAGATGAGGCCTGACAAGAAGGACAACCAAAATCCCAGGCAGACCATTCGGTGTGAAGGCTGGAAACTTTGACCCAAACAATTTGCTCGATTCACTCTCTTTTCCTGCACTGTCAGTGGCAGCTTAGATATAGAAACTATTTCTCATCAGCATTTCTTCTCTGCAACAAGACTGCTAAGAACAGTCCTTCCTCAACTGTCTTAGTTTGGTGAAGTGCCTTGAAAATATTCTTAGGAGGCTCCAGCAAGCCCCTAATCCAGTCACTGAAACCAAGCTAACTTGCGGAACTTCTTTCTAGTCAGTATTCATTCTGTCAGCTGTAGAGAAGCATGTCACAAACATATTACTGATGAAAAAAAGTGTCAGGTTAAGGGTGGAAGTGATGGTGGATTTCCATGAAGCTAGCCTTTAGATGTGAATGTTAGGCTTTCATTAGTGACACCATTAGCAGAAGTATTAATATTTCAAAAAGCCTTAAAACAATTGGGAAAGGTTCTTGCATTTTGCAAAGTGGATCCAAGTCTAAAGTTACTTTGCCGTTATCAGATGAGTTCGGAGCGTAAGACCCTCTTGCTGTAGATATGGTGATGAATTTCAGTGTGAAATGATGTAGCCTATAAAAGGCAGAATAAGTTTAGGACTCAGAGACAGAGGAAACCTGAAACCTATATGATTTTATAAAATATCACTGCTTTTGTTATTTTAAGATATGTAACAAATATGTTGATTCACTCTTTTATTTTAAAGTAATTAATGTCTTAGACTATTAATGAGCTGCTTTATCTCCCTCTCAATCTTGCCTCTCTTCACTTCCAATAGTTTAATTGGAATATGCAAAATACAAGTGGTCTTACAGAGTTACAGTACTAAACTGTTACTAGTACATTCCTCTCCATCTTCAATTCCAGTAGCTGTGGTATTTTGGGGGTTACTAGGATACTGTGGCAAAATCAGCAACAGAGACAGTGCTGTATTTTTGGAAACTGCTAATTTTGTGATGTCTGTTGGCACTAAGAGAGTGGAGAATTTGGGTTTTCTGCCCAGGGCAAAGGCATACACTTTTCCAGAAGTGTGCATTACTAAGGCTCTCCTGCTTTTCCTTTTCAACTCAGTAACCTTCACCTTTCTTGTCACTATAACAACATTCATCCCATAATGGGCAGTGATTTTCAAGAGAAGCTAACAAGGAAAGCTTTCTGTAGTATCTCTAGTTTCTCTTCCTGGGGCCCATCTGGTTATCCTCTTATAGGCTCTTTGTACTTTATCATAGATGATCATGGCCATTAGATCTATGTTCCCAGACAGAGTCAGATGCTTAACACATTGTCTGCAAGTGAGGAGATCATGCTTTCACTTCCTTAAGGCCCAGTACCCACACATCATGTTTGGGATAAATGCCTAACCACACTAACTCTACCTAGAAAACAGGGGAAATGAACTTGTTCCCGGCACTAACAGACTCTCTGAAGGACCAAAAGTAGTTCGTGTTCTACGACCAAATGAATTACAGGATGTTACCAATCTTCAGAGATATGAACTATATATGAAGCACCAGAGGAAAAGAGAGCACGTATTGAAGTCACATCAGAAGTAAAATTTCTGCTGCCTGCAAATGTCCACCCCCTTGGCTGTGTGCAACAATTTTTCCCAGAAGGTTTTGGTGGTTACCTGAAGTACTTGCTGCTTTTGCTAAGTGAGGTTTGACCTCACTGGGGCTCTTATCACAAATGCTATTATTTGTCTCATACTATATACAGCTGAGGCAGAGAAATTTATTTCCAGCTAGGAATCTTGCAGCAGTTGGAAAATCACCCTTTGGGGCAGTCTATCAGTCTATCAGTTTGCATTTGGAGTCACCCAGTTTAAGTCTACACTCAAGCTATAGTATTGGTCTGGTGGTTAATATATGAATTCCCAACTGTTTTCCCTGTCTTTCACATCATTTATGTGCCTCATGTGGTGTCAGGAATTTTTCTACTACATGTCCCAGATTTCGGCAGGACATGATCCGGCCCTCAGGGCTTCTTTATTTCCTGTCTTTCTGAAACCTGTGAGTCACTGAATGTGTTCTAGCTGCAGGCAGGACTGCCATCCTTACTATAAAATCGAAGTCTGAGATGCCTTACATGCACCAGATTTTGTTAGGGGCAGAGAAATGTATTTTCTTTTACTTGTAGCAATTGTTTTGTGTAATATTCCATGTAAAATTTTTTGTGGCCTTGCCATTCCCTGTAATTGGTTATTATTTGGATATGATCTATAAAATATGTCTCAGAAATTATTGCAACATTATACTTTTATTACCTATGCAGAAATTTATGCTTATAAATTTAACAGTGTTGTCGTCAGGAATACATGGACGGTTGAGTGACAGTGTGTATCTGACTAATCATTCATGTTATAGCACCTTGATCACTACTAGGCTCATAATTGGCATTAAACAAATACTGCAATTTTAATGAGTAAATAAGTGAATAAATAAAGTAATGACTTTACACTATAAAATCCTCCTCATAAATATATGTCCACTCACATAAAAGGTTTCTAGTGTCCCTTCAATATACGTTCTTGTATCCTTTCCCATGGCGACTGGCAAGAGAACGTTTAGTGAAAGGATTAGGACCATGCCGGCTCTAGGGATAATCCCTGACCAGTCTAGGCCTATTGTTTCAAAGTTAAATAGCAAAAAAGCACACTGTTTTAGATACCACTAAAAAGAAATGAGAAAAACTGTAACAATTAGAACTGTGCCAAATGTAAGATTGTTTTATTTCAGAGCTATAGTATGAGCTGTACATGTGTCATATAGAGTAACAGTGCAGAGATTATACATCATTTATGTATGTATATACATAATTCTGCAAGGGCATTTATTAAGTACCTTACAGGACTGGAAGAAGGGAGCCCACAAGGCCGTCTGCCCACAGGAGAGCCAGAAATCCAGTAGCTGCTCAGCTCACGAAGGTGAACATCACAGAACAAGAGGGATCGAGACATAACACCAGCACGACTTCTGTCGAGTCACTAGTAGGAGCCCTTGTTAAAGATCTGAAGCTAGTCTGATTTACATAGGCGATGATGGCAGCAACAGATGTCCCCACTCAAGCAGAACAGAGTTTTTCAAATGCAGGTAGACTTGCTCTTTTTTCCTCTTTCTTCTACCTGGGCTTCAAGCCTATCAAATGGATGAGAAATAGTAAATCAGTGCCATCAAAGTGAAATCCAGGACTTTTGTTTGGTGCTTTGGGGAGGAGATAGCTCTTTTCTCAAGCAAGAAGGAAGCTGGTAGTCCTGGGAATCACTGGCCTTCAGTGTTCTCCACTTCTGAGTAGAGCTGGCCCCAGAGGTAGCCAACAGTTTAAGTGACAATGAGGGATGCAGTGAGGCTCTTGACAGTCCTGCCTCAGGGTTTCTTCAGTTATTTGAGTTAGTATAATCCCTTTGTCATTCAAACCAGATCTAATTTTATTTTTAAATTTGGAACCTGAGGCATACTGATTCAAGTAAGTCTTTTAAGGAAGAATAATGAGCTCAGAAAAAGCAAACAGTACACTGAAATAGTATAAGAGTTGCTCGGGAAGGTACTCCAAACCATAATCCAGGATAGATTATGAATGACAAATTGTCATATCAGCAGTGTACCTATCCCTTCCTTTCTCTGGCTATGTTCTCAGATTGTAGCTAGCTTCTGCTTTCAAGTCCACTGGGACTTTTTGTTAGAATTATAATGAAGTCCTTTCCAAGGAAAGTTTCCAAGACAAAAAAATTGAATTGTCTAGTGTAGAACAAACAGAAGTAGTGACAGGGATGCACGATAGCATAGTGCTTGAATGCTCAGGGTCTCGGGTGCCTAAATTCAAATATGGGCTGTATCCTTCACTTTAAGGACCTCAGCTACATTGCTTCCTTCTTTGCCTTTCTTTCTTCATCCATCACATGAGTCCTGTGGATTTCCTACCCTTACTGTCATTAATCCTGTGGTTTTACCTCATCAAATATGTAAGAAAGAATTAGTTTCTGTGAATGCTTAAAGAGCTAAGCCGATCAATAGGAAGACTTTCAGCCAACAATAGCTTCTAGACACAAGATAGAGAACACACCAATAAAGTTCCTAATTATCTAGATGATGTACAGAGTCTTCTTGAGTTGGTTCAGTGCAGTCATCTGAAACAGAAAAATAGACTTTGCCTCCCTCTTCCCTGGACTCTTCTGTTCTTTTAGTGATAGAATTTAATAACTTTCTTTTGGTCTCATTGCTTAGTACTTTAGTACTTCTTTATAACTCATACTTCTGTCCTTCATCATCCTTTCACTGAAAGAGGCAACTTTTATTTCTACTATTCAGATCTTCAACTGTACCTATGAATAAAGAAGCCATGGTTATATTTGAAAACATTTGGTTTTGTTTAAATGTATTCTAAAATGCTGCATTTGAAATAAAAGGATTCTGGCCTAAATCAAAGACCAGGACCATCTAATCTTGTATGTGCTGCTTATGGAGAAAGCGGGATAGAAACCCATCTCCAAGTACGTGTTGATCCAGAGCTTTGCTGTCCCAAGTGTGGCTTTTGCTGTAGTTGAGATTACCTGGGAACAGGTTATAAAGGTACCATCTCAGCAGCTCTCCTCCTGCTGAACTGGAGTCTGCATTTTAACAGGTACTTTGAATAGTTGTGCATTTTTGAGAAGCACCTCTCAAGGTCTGTCAGGCTCATCTTCAGATTGAAAAAAGGCCTTTGCTTGATGTTATGTTGAAATAAGTGCATTCGTTGCTTTCTCTGTCTTTTGTGTTCTCTTCCTTTGTCTCTAAAAGAGAAAGTTACCATTCATTAAGAAGGAAAACACTATAGACACCTGGTGGTGATAAGGAATGCTATGTAACACTAGGGAAGAGGCAAGAAAAGTGTGTCTTTTGCCATGGGAGCTAAGAGGCTGTAGGGATGGCAGCTAATTAATTCTACTTGTGTCTTGAAGGAGAACCAGGATTAGATTCAGCAGCTACTGAAGGTTCCTGTGCACCCTAAGATGAAAGGGAGCCAGCCTGACATACACAGGGCATAGCTCAAAGGGATTGGCACAGAACTGGCTCGCAGGAGGAGCTAAAACTGGGAGTCAGGCTTGAACTAGAAGTCTGGAGTGAGTAGTTTGTAGTGGAACTCAGCTTAGTATGGCATTGTAGAATTTGCAGAGAAAAGGTCAAAGTCAAGAGATCGACGAAAGAGCTAAGAAAAAGGGTAATATAAGTCCAAAGCCATGATCAGAAACCAGAAAGTACCTGCAGGCTTAAGAGGTAAGAAAAAATAAAGGAAATGATGTGAGGCATTATTCCTACGAGCAGCCTTGTTAATAAGAATCTCTTTTCTCAGCCGGTGCTGTGCTTTTGATGGGTGCAGGACATGGCACCTTGCGAATGCTTCACGGGGAATCTGATGTGATCATTAAATGGGAGCTCCTGGCAAGGCTGGGGAGAGGAGAGAAATGGCTGTTGAGCCAAGAGCTGTTGACCCAGACGATAACTTGAGGAAGCTGGAGAGAGAAGGGTTAACAGAGGAGCCATGCCAAGCTAGAGCCGAGGAACAAAGAGTTCCTGAAGGATTGTTGAGGGGGCAGGAAAGCAATAAAAGGAGGCAGGTCAGGTTGAAAGGGTGAGCAGGAGTCAGGCAAATGAGGCTGTTGACTTGGGATGCTGGGATTTTTCCGTTTGTTCTCTGTACTCCTTCACAGAGCCTGATGGGCACGAATGACCCTGAGCATAAATCACATCACAAAGGAGGGCAGAGGCTCGCAGAGAACAAGAGCAAGATATCATGAATCAGTGCAGCTTTACCTTGGCTCAGTATTTTTGGTTGTTGAAGTCTTAGTCCACAGAAGATGATACCAGTTTGAATATAGGACAAGGCGCGCTATTAGGAAAGTTTGAAGATGTTACAATCAAACATACTGGAGTTTTGGAAAATGAATCTTCCAGTTTTAGTTTCTCTATCCATAGAATTCTGAAAACTCTGTCTTTTTGCTTGGAAAGAGACCCAGTAGAGATAAGGAATGCTATGTAACACTAGGGCACAGGGATCTTTTTGTTGGAAAGATTTACAACCTGTGGAACAATTGGTGCAATATCACCAAATATGTAGCAAGGTCTTGATGAGATGGAGATTAAGTATAGGGAGAAAAATCATTCCTTCTTGCAGCCTGACCCCTGTCCCTACTATTGCCTCATTATGGAAGCTTCATTGTTGTTTCTCATTTGGGGGACTACAGAAGTTTTTTGCATTTGCTTCATGAAGTTGCCAATTCTATTTCTAGAGAGTAACTAATGAGGACAGATGTAATTGAAAGTAAGTTTTAGTTGTAAGCTGAAATCTACCTAGAAGCTGTACACAGCACATACCTAGGAATAGCTCTCATTTATTATGCATTTCCCTGATGGAGGGCAGTGAGCCTCAAGATAAATGACAGCTTCTTACATACTAGCCCTGCCAATCTATGTCTATAGTATGAAAGCAAGGTCTCAGAGGAAATCAAAGAGGTGCTATTTATTTGCTGAATTATATAAAAGGCCGCCTTCTATTGAAGTTAATAGATGGGTGTAGGATAGTACCCTACTCAGTCCAGATAAGACATTTGCATTTTAACAGAGCTTCTGGGGAGAAAAAAAAGACCATCATTTGAATCTGTGACTCTTTTGCACTAGGGACTTTTTGAGGTGGTGGCAGGCCAGTTTGTAGAGAGCAGTTCAGGGGCAGGAGGTTTCACGCTATCCCTGTCTTTGGTGCACTTGAACTTTCTGTCTCTCTCTGGGTGAGCCTCTTTTCTTCCCAGTTATTTTTAGACTTTCCTGATTTAGAGGTGGGGATCTGGGATGGGGATGTATGTACATCCACACTCACATAAGAGTGCATTGCTGCTTGAAATCAATTCCTTTATAGGAGTTTTAAATAAGATACGGGTCTGGGGTGTAGCTTAGTGTTAAAGCACTTGCCCACAGTGTGCGAGGCCCTGGGTTTCATCCCTAGCACTGAAAAATAAAAAAGAGAAGAAGGACCTACTGGCTTTTTGATAGTGAATACCACAATAGATGAAAGTATTCCTCTAAAAGCCTTTTCTAGGAAAAAGTCATACAGCTTTGATGATCTGAAGCTCTCTTCCTTTTCAACGAAAGCCCTTTTGAATGCAGCATTCTTGACTACGTATCCATTTTCCAGTAACCTATGGCCTTGATCAGTAAATTGATTGTCATTTAAATGGGAAGGGAATACTACCTCTCTGGCAAAATCACCAGTCTGGTTGACCCTTTGAACATGTTTATTACAATTTTCAAATGATTTGGAAGCCATAGTTTTAAATATCAGATCAATCAATCAATTATAGTGTAATTCCTCAGATCACACATTTTTGTTCAAACAAACCCATTTCTATTTAAATTGTCCCTTTATGAGAAATGCAGGAAATCCTTGCTTGGCTAGTACTGTACCACCGAGGCTGGCTAGCCCAGCGCCAGTACATTTCAAATCTATTTTACACTAATTGTTGGTTATTGCTCCCTGTCTATCCAGCGATGGCTGTTTCCCTGCATTTCATATTAAATTATCAGTGACTAACCGATTTGAGAGATTAACCCTGCTCCAGATAGTTGTGATTCAGAAGTCTTCGTTAGACCGCATCCCTTGTTCCTTTATTACCATGACTTATCAGCTTTGATGAGATAAGTTATCAGTTATCAATTTCACTTTGTTTTGTTCTTTTGAGAAAATTGCATCATATTTTCATTTTAATTTTCCACTGATTTGATAATAGTTATTGCTTATGGTATTTATTCTTGTAAAAAGAAAAAAGTATAAAACCTGCTTCATGAAAACAGTGGCAAGCTGTACTCTATCTCTAAGTAAATAGTGGATTTTTTATGTGCAATGAAAAGAATTAAGAAGACATTTATGTAGGTATGTATGTGCTGCTGTTTATTTAAAACATAGAGAGACCTGAAAATTGCTACACTTTGTAAATTTGCTTTTTAGAATTATTCTTGTGTGGTTCCAGGTTTTAGAAATGGAATGTGCACAATGGTGGTATCAAGGACATCCACCAGGGCCCATACTTTTATTCTCTGACATGTTGGTACATACTGAGAACGATCTGATGCCATTGGGGCTTCCCAAAGCCTATTCCTCATGGAAAACTTCAAGATAAAAGTCCTTCTCTGTCATTCAGCAGGGCTTGACTAACCTTTCTCAAAAGGGTGAAATATGGTGGTTAGGTAATGACAACTAGCAACGCGAGAGAGACCTATGTGCAAAAGTACTGCAGCATATCTACTTTGGCAAGATGGAAGTTTCCACAGCATTTTAGCTGCTTGAAAAAGAGAAACAAAATACATTTAGAATTGAAAACGAATTCCAAGAATATACACTACTCATCTTATAGAGGGGAAAAAGGAATCCTTGTGGTAATTACTGTATGGAGAAATCTAAACTGCATTGCTGAAATAATGAAATGGTTATTATGAGGAGTATAAGTCACGGATGCTAGGAAAATGGAATTTTAATGAGTAGAATGTTTGTAGAGAATAAATCACTCCCCACAGATACAAACGTTTATTTCAAAGCAATTAGAAAATTAGAGGGCAAAAGAAAAGGACATCCTTAAGATCTTAATTTCCATTAGGGTCAGTGTTCTGTCATTATATTCAGAATCCAGCATATGTATGACTGGAATGTTCTGTCTTTTCCCTCTCCAGACACTGAGCCAACAGCAACCCACCATAGGAGAAGTCCCTGTTTATGCCCTTAATACCTTGTATGTTTCCTTTAGCACTCAGCATTTTGTATTTATTACTGTAGTATAAAAATGGATATGGTAAAATACGTCATATATGACACAAAAATGCCTGAAACACTACAATTTAAAGAAGAAAGGCAAAGTGGAAAGCCAGGTACCCACTGTCCACATGGAGACATAGCTAGTACAAGTTTTTGGACAGTGCTGGGGATGGGACCCTGGGCTTCATCCTTGCTTGGCCAATACTATACCACCGAGGCCGGCTAGCCCAGCACCAGTACATTTCAAATCTCTTTTACACTAATTCTTGGTTATTGCTCCCTGTCTATCCAGCGATGGCTGTTTCCCTGCATTTCATATTAAAATTGTCTTGCTGTTCTGCATGTCTTTACTTGTAAGTAGGTATTACTAAATGATACAGCAATCATTTGTGCCTCTCTGATGAAGGCTGTGTTTTAGACTCATCTAAGATGGCATATTACATAAATGTAAATAGGAATAGAATTTACTTCTCCATTCTACAGTTGATGGGCGTTTGTTCCTTGAAAATGGAAACCATTTCTCTGAGAATTCCTGCCTCGCTCCTCCAGTGCCTCTGCCAGTATCTTTCCAGTTTACAGAGTGAAGGTGAGACTTGCTGGACTACGGAGTGGGGATGTGTGCAGTGGAAGTGATCAGTGCGTCCCACGCTCTTCCTTGAGTAGCAGTGTCCGTGCACATCCACGTTGTTGTTGGATGAGACCTCTCCACCTTACTGTTGCTTGTCTTTATCCAGATTTTTCATTTCTGCCAACTTGAGGACATGAAATATTTCACAGTAGTTTTACTTTTGATTCTCTAGTTACTCTTTAGAGTATCTTTTCTATTAGTCATTTAGATTTGCTTCTCCCTGAGATGTCTCTGTATGCCTTTTAGATTTTTTTCTATCTAGTTGACATTTTCATTGCTGATATATATCATATACATCCATGTATATATATACATATACATATACACACACACACACATACACACACACACACACACACACACACA
>PVIR01023489.1:0-27058 GCA_004026965.1 Petromus typicus | reverse complement strand
TCAGCCTGAGCGCTCCATCCGCAATAGCATCATTTTCAACCTACCAGAGAAACGAGGGTTTCTTTTCACTGGTGTGGACAAGAGCGCGCCGCAGGGCTGACTTCAGAGTGGCCCATTGTCCTGGCCCTGACAGGTGCTGGTTTTGACACCGAGGGTCGGATCCGTCACCGCGCGGCTGCATGGATCACTGCCCCTGAAAGGGGTCTGAGCACGTCGCCGGGGCTCTGACCAGGCCCAGGCCTCCCTGAATGGCCGTCTGCAGTGTGAATGGCGCACTGGCGTCCCTCCATTCTTCCCGGCCCATTGAAGAGTCGGGGTCCTCTCCTGCCGCTCATTAGAACTGACACTTCCCAGGCCAGGGGCATGGACAGGGTGAGCTGGCGGGATGAGCTCCTCATCCTGCAGTGAGAGGCTGGCTGGGCCCTCGAGAGAGACTGGGAGCTCACAGTGGACCTGCCTTGCAGCAGCCAGTGCTGGGGAAGAGCTCAAACTTCACCCTGAAAGTCCCAGGTTCTAATCAGATCATTGCATCAAATTAAAACAAATGAATTTTCTAGCTCATGTATGTACACTATTCTTCCCCCTCCCATTTCCCCAAATTCATGGGCATTTTCCCCTCTAGCTGTTCTCTTCATTCATTTATTTCATTTAGTGTATAGTTTCCTATTGATCACCATGACTCATGCCTTGACATGAAAAATGAGAGAGGGCGTTAGAAATGTTTCAGGAATCCAGCTGCATTCAGAGGGCACATGGTCACTGTATGGTTATTTCTTTCTTTTTTTTTTTTGAGACAGGGTCCCACTTTTGTGGTTCAGGCTGGCCCTGAGCTCAGCCTCAAACTCACATCACAGCAATCCTCCTGCCTCTGCCTCCCAAGTGCTGGGATTACAGGCGTGAGCCACCACGCCCGGCACTGTGGTACGTGGTACTGATTGCTACTGGGCGTGGGTCTCCACACCCAGTGTTGTACATGGTTAAGTGGGAATCAAACATGTATCCTTGCGCTTGCAAGACGGGCGCCGGAACCACTGAGCTAAATCTCAGGCCCTGTATGGCTATTTCCTGGAGCAAATCTGTTTATTTGCTATAAGATATGAATTAGGCATTTGCTGCTCTGATCTCACAGTTCCAGCCAGTTATTTTGTACTGAAAGACCGAAGGCCATGGAGGTAGCTTTGGCCTACAGAGGACAAGATGGAGATGATTTCCAGGGGCTCTGGTCAGCTAGCTGTTCCGTCTGAAATAGAAGCAGAGTGTGATGTGGACAAAAGCATGAGGAAGAACATCAGGATGATCCCGGATTGCTTATGCCTGGTCAGGGTTTTCAAAAGCAATATTGTTTTTAAAGAAATAGCACTGTGGCTCGCTCAGGGCAGTTCTTCATTGTTGTAGTTAATTGTGGGTTCATTGTGTAGTGGCTCATGGGCCTTCTCCTATGGGCAATGCTTTGGAAGACAACGGTGACAGAGATCTGGCCTTCAAGGAGCCAGAGGTTCAGTGGAGGTGACAGACAGATGCCGTACCCCACAACAGGCGAGAGTTGATGGCTCCTGTGTACAAGCTGAAGTACATGCACAGGCGTGGACATGCCTGTGCGTACGTTTACACAGTCACGTTTCTCTTTCCAGCCACTCCTGGGGCCACATTTACAGTCCTAGAGGGATGCGAGAGGAGAGGGGGACTGAGTTTCTCTTGGGGAAATCAAAGACAAAACCTCGGGGCCCTGCGCTGTGGAGGTGGCAGAGATTCTAAGCACAAGGAGCGTGTGTTCACCGAGGGCAGAGGCTGAGGGAGAGCGACCCTCAGGATGGGTGAAGCACCAGTCGCAGGTGGGCTTGGTACACTAGGCTAAAATGTGGATGTGCAGAAACCTGGAACAGAAAAAACCCACTGTTCACATTGTTAGGTACAAGGGGCATGTGCTTCCATTTCTTCTTCATCAATTTTATTTGTGGTATTGCTTATGCAATCATTCCAGCTTTTTTTCTTTTCTTTTTTAAGTTTTGAGGTAGAGTTTCTCTGAGTCACTAAGTTGGCAGACCAGGCTTGAACTTGCATTCCTCTCGTCTCCCAGAGTGCTGGGATTACAGGCCTGGGCTTCTGGCTTCAATTTATTTTATAAATAAATTCTGCTAAGTGGGGAATACTGAATGTCCCTCAGTCCAGGATCCTCTTCTGTTTCTTGAAGTTTTCCCCAAATCCCAGGCCCTGGGCAGCCTTGTGAGGGTAGAAGATGGGGTGTCAACTTGTCAAGCTGCGGCTCATGAGATGACGCGTTGTGAGATGACCTTTGATCGTCCACGCTTTACTCTCCCCGGCTGCTCCCTGTTTATTCAGGAAGAGCTGCTGTGTGGCTGCTGGTGGAGGGAGGGGCCTCAGCTTCCAACGCCGAGGTCCCCCTCCCTTCTTTCTTCTAAATCAGGACTTTTTGTGACCCTCAGGGACTGGTGGAACACCAAGTTGATGGTTGAGAAATCTGGCTTTTAGCTTTTATGTATTTTTTCAAGAACTTTTCTTGTAAGTCCTGTGTGCTTTTCACAGGAAGGTGCTTGGAGCTCAAAAGTTGAAGAGAGATTCCTCTCACGATGGCCCTTCAACTATTTTGAGACAGAAATTTTCATTCTTTATTCTATTAACGTATAACCTTATCATTTCACTCTAGGAGGCAAAAGTATTTCAGAACTGCTGGGGTTCTGATCTGTGCGCACTCAACCCAATGACTTTGACAGAATCCCAGCCAGTGTCTCTCTAAGGAAACTGAGATCTGCCTGGGTATAGGAGAGAGACCCAGGAGGCTGTAAAGGAGCCTGAGCCTTCAACTGACCAATTTGAGTTGCAATCAGCTCTCGAGAGCAGGTTGAGTCCCTAAGTCAAGTGTTTACTTTCCCCAGTGATCCAGGCTTCAACAGAGCATGCAGGCCTTTCCATGGGATGCACAGTTCAGATGAGCCAGGTACGTGCGTGCTCACATCCTTGCCATGTGCCAGATGCCCAGAACATGGGAGTGATTTGAGAGGATGCGTGGTGATCCCCTTCTGATGTTTGTCATCAGTGCAGTGCAGGACCCTCTGTCCCTCAACAGGATGCTGAGGTCTGCTCTGAAGTGCTGCATTCTTTATATTGGTTTCATTTCCTCCTCTAGATCCCCACACTTGTTTATTTTCCCTGTGTACATTTTGGGGATGTATCTACTCAGCAGAAGAATATGTTCAGTAAGCACCTGTCTTGCTTTTCTTATGTTTCCGTTAGCCTTATTCTTTTATTATACAAGTTCACTGGGCTCCATCAAAGCAGGAAGGAGCCATCTCTAACCTGAGAACAGAGCAAGGCAGAGCTGGGAGGGAAAGTTAGGATTATGAGTCCGGGATTAAGAAAGGCAAAGTTGAGGCTCTGAGGGAAGTCCCTGTGGGGGGTGAGAGGGGAGAGGCAAGCTTCGAGGAATGTGAGTTTTTTGGAAGCAAGTGGGAAGGAGAGATAGATCTAGAAACCAAAGCTTGAACATGATGGTCATTGTAAGGAGTTCGGAATTGAAAGTAAACAAATTCTGAAATTTTTCAAATCTCCGATGAACTTACCTGGCGTATCTAACTTTGTCTTTTGTTAAAACCTGCTGTATTATCATCACCGGAACTGGCTATAATCTCTTTAGAAGCTTTATCTGTTGCTATGTGAGAGTTACTTTGGAGGGCCAGAGAGAACAGTATTTAGAAATTATGACATAGCCAGGGGATGGCAGAGCACACCTGCAATCCCAGCACTCTGGAGGGCGAGGCAGGAGGATTCCAAGGTCAAGGTCAGCCCCTGCAGCTTTTTGAGACCCTGACTCAAAATCAAACTTGAAAAACAGTGTAACTTCAAAAGCGGTGGCTGTTTGAAAGTTTCATGGTTAGAAAGGGAGAATCTTTCATTTTGGTGAATGAGGCCTGGGTCGGTTACAGTGAGTTGCTGGGCTTACTACAGAAAAAATAGAAAAACAGAGGCAGGAAAACACTAACAGGAGTGAGACATGAAAACTGTCTCCATCAGCTGAGACATAAACATACACAAATCATGACACCTGCTCTCCCAAATTCCCGTATAGGTGAGTTCTGTTCTGCCTCAACAGATCTGTCTTTTATGAAAATATTTCTATGTTCTCAGCATGATATTTCCCTTCCTTCCTTGCAAAAGTATTTTCAGCATTGTTTTATTCTTTTTACAGACATTTTTAACTGTTAAACTTGTTTATTTCAAGTCTCTAATAATTCATGGAGTAATCAAAAACTATCATGAATATTTAAATGTGTTAAAACTTATTATAGTAAGAAACATTACCAAGAATGATATGTGTAGTATTCTAAAAGGGAATAATTGTACTGTGTTTTTCATTGTAATACATATTAAAGAATTTAATGTTCACCTTATTTTTGATCATATTGCATTGGTCAAACATTTATTCAGTCAAATATTTCAATTTCTGTCAAATAAAGAAGTCATGGTGTTCCCTAAACCACCTTATTCACTGAATCTGGCACTATGTGACTTCCGGCTCCTCCCCGAAGTACACAAGGACTATGAAAAGAAATGTTTTGATTGGATTCAGGACATCCAGCCAGTCACAGCAGTACGGCAGAAGAGACCCATGACCCAGAGAGAGAGGATAAGTGTGGTGAAATGTAGGGGACACGTTTTAAAGGGGATTGATAGCAATGCGTCTTTCCCTGCAATAAAGTCTTAATTAAAACATCCAACACATGTTTCGTTGATACCTTGTATTATTGAATTGAATGGATGGAAAGTATCTTTTTGGTCTGAGTTTGCAAGCTTGGCTCTCCATTTTTAATGCTTCTGTAGTTGTTTATTTCTCTATACACACATGTGCTTTAACCTTCACGTGTGGACATGTGAGTTGGAAGGCCGTGGTAGGACAGGGTCTGGAGCTGCCCAACTTGGTGTTTTAGTTTATTTTGTGCAGATCTGGGGCTGGAACTTGCACATGCTCCACCCCACGCTGGCTTTGAATTCAAGACTTGTCACACCCCAGCTGTGATCTGGGTCAGGTTCTGTTGGCATGTTTTCCTGTATCCTCATGGATGACACCGGCATCTGTCTTGGAAGACAGTAGTCGAGGTAGAATGATATACTGCTTCTCAAACACTTAGAATAATGCCCATCACTAGCAAAAAAATGACAACTACCAGCTATTGACTTTATATTAGTCTATGCTTGCTCATAAATTTGTTTCATCTGTGTAAATCTCGTGTTTAGTCTCAGGTTACACATTTCTTTAGGGTGGAAATTTTCTCTCGTCTGTTTCCTAGCTCATAGCATAAAGCCAGCCTTTCGTGATGACGTCTTCCTTCATTGTTGGAATTAGAGGGATACCTCGGAGCCCAGAGAGCTCCTGGTGCCTCACTGCGTTCCCCTGAAACATTCCAGGCAGTAAAAGTGTAAAGGGAAATGATGGTCCTGAACCAGAAGAACCCATATTTGGTCAGAAAGGCCACTGGCCTCTGGAACTTTCTGAGATAGTCATAAGAAATATTTATGGCTATAGGCAAATCCTTTTTCAACAAATAGTGTTAAAAAGAAACTATATATATTCCGTGCTCTAACCAGGCCTATGTTTTAGGGAAACTACATTCCAACATGGGTGATGAATTTGGACAATATTTTTATTTTTTCCTCTCATTGTTCTTGCTTTATTTCAGGAGTATGAAGTTAAATTGTGATTTACTTCATGCCCCGAGTTAATCTCCCCTAGGACAATGTTGGTTTCTAGTTGGTGCAAAATTAGCCTGAGATCATTTAGAGTAAGTGTTCAGATCTTACTTGAGGAGGAAAAGGAGTTGAGAGCCAGCAAGGCTGTGATGTTGGAAAAGTGTATCTCTTTCGCAGCCCTTTGGGCACGAGTGAGACTCCACATCCATATGACTAATAAACACCTCCTTGACCATGAAACTATCGAATATTTCAAGGGAAATTAAATCCTTCAGACCCTGATTCATTTACACTGGACTCAACAGAATCTTCTTTTGTAAGAGCAACTCGATAGCTACGAGGTCCTCAGTCCCTTTATTCTTGGCCTCAGAGGTCACATTTTGCCCGTGCTCATCGCAACTTGAACCGTGAGACGCTCAAGTTCAATTTGGAACCACAACCTTGAAGCGTTGTCAACCCTCTCGGTGAATCGCTCGCAGGCTGTGCTTGGGACCAGAGGATGAACGTGAGTCCCGGAGAAGGGAGGGTGTTGGGCACTGATCAGGTGGTGGGAGGGAGTCACTTGTGCGGTGGCATTCTGGGGAAGCAGGGTGAGTGATTGCCTGTGTGTTGGCCTGAGGAGGATTAAAATGCCAGGGGTGGGTCTGCAGACCCGGCTGTCCCGAGCTCTCCAGAGTGACTCTTACGACGTTCTTTCACGAAGCAGGCAGACGTTGTACAAATGCTGGAATGGAGGTTAGCAAAGTAGGAGGAGGTCCGTGTCTCAAAGGTCAACAGAGCAATTAAAGTGGTAAGGACAGATATGAAATAATAACAGAGCTCGAGAAAGGGACAAGAGTCTGCCACGAATCCAGTTTGTGGATTTGCCACTGAACGAGAGAAAATCACAATGAGAGAGAAGGGTGAGAGGGACTAGAAAGAGTCAGAGAATGAGAAAGTATAAAAACTGGGAGGCAGCTAGATATGGCCACATAGGTCTAGAATTTCAACCCTCTGGGAAGGCCGAGGCACAAAGATTTTGAGTCCAGCCTGAGGAATTTAACAAATTACAGGCTTTATTGGAAAAAGCAGAGAGGAAAAAAAAAAAAAAAAAGCTGAAGACGCAGCTCAGTGGGAATGGGTTTAGTCCTAAATACTGAGGAAAAATCCCACTGTGTTTGCTGCTGGATCCCACCCTTTGTGGATGTCCAGAGGTGTGGCCGGGTGCCCTGGAGCTGACTGGAGCACACGCTGAGTCCCCTGGTTGGCACTGTATGAGTGTCGGTGGCTGAGGGACCCACCTTGTGCTGCTGGGAGGGAGGGAGCCTCTGTTCTTGGCCTTGGTTGAGGCCAGAGAGAAGAAGCTTCCAAGGAGCCTGGCTAGAGCTGGGAGGACGGCAGAGTGTCCTTCGCCTCCCTGTGGCACCCAGAGTAACAGAGCCCCAGGCTTGACCAACGTGTTTCCTGTTCCTCTGTGGAGTTTTCATCATGTACTCCAGACGGTCCTAGCAGGACTTCTGAAGAGGACGCTTGTCAGTTTTCCGTGGGCTGGTTGATTTGGGAGATCTGTGCTAGAACTCCAGGGAACCAGAGGTGCCCAAGGGGTTGTCCCGTGTGTAACGCATGCTCCACCGCGCTCAGAAACCCTCGAGCACGCCGGCATGGCCCGCCTCCCGCCTGGCACCTGAGGTGTGCCAGAGCACTGCGGTGAGAAGTCTGAATGTCCGCCCTGTCCTGTCAGGGGCTCAGCCGGTCTGTTCAGTCTGTGGCACCTTTCTTTCCTGATTTGATTTCTACCAGACAATTTGAACAAAGTCATCGGTAGCCCTGAGCCTTGACCTACCATTTTAGGCTGATGAGCCCCTCCCCACCACTCTCCCACACTCTTGTGTCTGCAAAGCAGGAACCCAGGTCTCGGCCCAGTAGTGTCTGGGCTGGGTAGACCCTGAGTGCTGGCATCCTGCAGTCGCCCTCCCTGCCAGGCATGGGGCAGTCGGCCCGTGGCACCTACTTCCTGCCTGAGCAGAGGCTGCTGTGAAGAGCGGGATATGCCCAGTGTGCTGGTTGCCCTGAGCTCCACCAGTGTGAAATCAGTGTGCAGCTCACAGCCCGGACTCAGCCTGGTGGCCACAAAGTGCCACCTGCACAGAGTCCACAGGGCCCAGGGCCTGGTGTGTGCCAGTCCTCCTGTTTCTTCTGGGAGAAGCATTTGCAGTTTGAAGGTTGCTCATAACAAAATCCCACTGAAAAGCTGGAGCGGTGGAGATCCCAAGCCCGCTTTTCCTTTGGCTCAAGACGACACTGTTGCAGCGGCAAGTGACCTTCCGTTATTGATGAAATACCTTGAAATTTTCTTTCACAGTCGGCCGCTGCCATGCTCGGCTGAGCAAATCCTGCTTATACCTCTGCTCCCTGGAGAAACGCCTCAGGACCACACTGGAAAAAGGACCAATCGATTCATGATGGACGCGGCCAACTTGCCAATAACGATAAATTGCTCTGTGGATCTCGTGGCCAGGCGCCAGCTCAGCTTGTCGTCTGCCTGGACACAAAGGGAGGGAACTGGGTCAGAATCGACAGGTGAGCCTCAGCCGTGCCGGGCCGGAGATGACGGCGCTCTTCTGAAAGGGAGAGAGTCAGCCATGGTAGAGGCAGCACTGGGGTGAACAAGCTTGTCCCTCCTCTATCTGAGAGTTTGAATATGCAAATTCTAATGTGAATCAAACTCTCTGAAGGCAACAAAACAACTAGAAGATCCTCAGGGAATCTGCAGTTCCCTTGGGGAAAGAAAAATCTCCACATGAAATGACATGAAAATAAATACAGAACAACATGTCAACAAAGACAAGTTGACATTCACAGTCACCATTTGTAGTTAGTGGTTTGGCAAACAGAATGAGCTTTTAAAAAATTTATCAGCATTAATTACGCAAACTTTTAGAAAGACATGAAATAATAAGTGAAAGTAAAATAAAATAACCACTAATTGCAGTGTCTCTCTTAGAAAGAAACTAGTGAGCTATTTTAATGTAGTTATTTCTGACCTTTTAAAAAAGTCCACACTCTATTCTCAGGAGAGTACCTTCCTGGTGCTGTTTGCTGTTTTTTATTTTAAATCAGTTATGGTGAAATACCTGAAGTTTATCCCCTTAAATTCATTCACAGCAGCATTGGATTCATTCACACTGTGAGACTAATTCTGTTCTTAAAAGACATTTTGGAAAAAAAATAAATAAAAAAGAGATATTCCTGGTGGGCTTTTGATTCCACTTACTTTTATAAGTAGCAATTTTTCTTAGTATCAAAATAACTTACTTTTAGTTTAGAACATTTAGAAAGCAACCATTAATCTAACACTAAGAAATAAGTAATAGTAAATATTTCTGGTTACCCACCCAGTCTCTCACCATGTGGGTGCATAGATATATGTAGGAGTATGTGAATTCATCATTAGTGTTTTTATTTAAAATACTGATATTTTATCAAAGATATCAGTTGTCTTGACTTTATCATTTTATAACTTATGGAAGCAAATCTGCATATACAATTTTATTGCCTGATTTTAAAAATTTTACATCTCTTGGTGAAAAGGTAGATGATTTGGGGGTGAAGGAAGAAAGGAAGAGTGAGTTAGTAGAGAGGTCTTGGGGTGCTGGTTGCACCCGCCACCCTCTGGGTGACTCATCCTTCATACTGTGGGCCAGGGGCAGGGTGCGGGGTCTGCTGGGGCTGCCCAGCCCCTTTGCCTGTTAGAAGCTCCTCCGAGCAGCACCTGTCCAGGCACTGACTTCAGCACCAAAGACAGGGCAGATGCTATCGAGAGGCAAATGATGCTCCAGTGCCTCCCCCAAGACGGCATGTCAAGTCCACAGAATTTAAAAGGACTCCTTAACACACAAAGTCATTCCCAGACAAGTCAAGCCCTTAGCCACAATGCGAGTGAGCGATGACGGAGAGGGCGAACTGTGTCCGGGGCTCGCCATGGGGTGCTGTGCTGGTGGCCTCCGTGCCTGCCACACGTCGTGGGTTCGGTCTGTATCATGAGTCATGCTGCCCAGCTGCGTGCAGGCTGCCAATGGCAGGAGTTTGCTCTCAGGTCGGGGGAAGCGGGCAGAAATAATTTGTGACAGAGCGGGGAGACTCATTTGCTGCAGAACACAGTACGGGATGCGTCCCTGTGGCTGCACAGCGCCGGCGTCACAGTGCGCAGACATCTGCCCTCCAGATTCAGTTCTTATATCTTGTTTTCATTGATTAGAAATCGATTCACTTTGTGCCTCGAGTTCCGCATGTGCCTGATGGGTTGAATAGGCTCCGTTTTATCTGTGAGGGTTTTGTAAGGCTAGAATTTGTTAGGAGACAAGGGAACCACTTGAAAATAAAATGACTTGGAAAACAGACTAAGTGTACAGTTTGTTCTCTGTATGAATTCAAGTAGTTCATAGCACTAAAGAGGCATCTTCCTTTGTAGGTGTAGATGTTTTCATGAACTGCTCACAAAAGAAATTGAGCATCTTTAGAATGATGTATCACTAAAACACACTTATTAAAAGATAGTTATTCTCTACATGGCCTAATTAATTCTTTCTTTCATTTATTGGTATACGTTTGCAACACAGTATGTGACATTTACATTTGCTTGGGGAACTGTACATGTATGGGACATGTCTCGGTCGTTTTCTATGCCTTTCCCCTCCCCTCCTCTATTTCCCCCCTCCTCCCCTCCCCTCACTCCTGCTCCTGTTCCCAAACTCCTCCCACCTCCCATGGTCAGGTCTGAAGTTGTGCTGGGGCATCTCTTGCCACTTGCGGTGAGAGCTATGAATGAGCTGCCGCCTTCGATACTTGTTGAATGAATGAGAAGTGGTGTGAGGCAGGAGGTTTGGGTGGTTAGGAGACGAGACGGCAGGTGATCGACGTCTCTCGGAGGAACTAGTCTGTTCCAGTCAGGGTACTAGGCTTCAGGCTTCTGCTCCATGTGCTTTAATGCTTGTTTTAAAAATCCTTGGAATATTACACTATTATCCATTGCATGGTAACGATTGTGTCCCCAAAGTACAGAAGAAACATTGATGGGGCTGTGAAGAGTCCATGGACACGTGGTACCATTCATCTACGCAATGGAGCATCCAGCTACCTGCCAGCAAATCCATGCACAGGAAAAGAGCACAGACACACAAGAAACACAAATGTAACATGTGTGTTCTTACTGCCTGACTTTATTAGCACAACTGATTTTGAGGTCAATCAAGAAAGAACCGCCTTCTCTCTACAGTGGGAGAATGCTGTGGAGTGACTGGACTAAGGAGAGAGACCCAGCGGGTCTCAGTGTCCCCTCCTCTAGGGGACACTGCACCAGGGCCCCAGTCCAGGTTGCAGTCTGCGGGTGGGTGATCCTACAGACTCACATGTGGCACAGATGCAAGACATCACGGCCAGTCCCATCGTGGAATGCGGAGGGTGACGGAGGTTTTGGAGAAGTTAGCACAGAATATCTGGTAGAGAAGCAGCTTTGGAGGGCTCCCCGAATGTCACTGGGGTGCTGAGGGCAGCAGTCAGCCTGTCTCTCTGGGACTGAGTCATCTACTCTGATAGCACAAGGTGGATTCTCCTGAAAGCCTGAAGCGGTATGAAGACCAGGTGGGGTCTGACACTGCCATTTTTCTCTCTTATAATTCTGTCAACTGACCTCAAGTTTTCACAGCCTTTTCCCCATTAGATCCAGCCTGTGAGGTAGACAGGACAAATTTTTTGCTTTTCTTGTTTTTTATTTTTCCCATCGTGCAGATTTAGGAACCAAGGCTGACAGCATTGCTGTCGATCAGTGACAGAATAAGGACTTCAAACTAACTCCTCTGGCTGGGGTTTTGAACCGTTACAAAATATATTAAAATGGAATTGTAAAAAAATATGAAAAAAGGACTGAAATGCATGGGCCAAGCGGAGGTAGGGAAGCAGGACAGTTGCCGTCACATCTACGAGCCACATGGCAGAGGTGTATGAGCCAAGAAATGAGAGCCACGGGGACACCCGCTGGCTGGGACTCTGGGAACAGAGGGTGCAGACCGAGTGCGGACTGCAAGGACTCTGCAATGACAAGTGAGACCAGCGGCGGTGTTCAGCGCCGGGGACTCTCTCCTCCCACTGGAGAGTCACTTTCTGTGTTAGATTTCAGTCCCACGCGAGTCTCAACCACTGGCTTAAGAAACTTCTCTTCCTATAGCCAAGAAGCATCCATCTTCTTTGCACAAATGAGGCACATGAATACACACAATTTACACGGGCAATTTTACATCGTGTGTGCACGGGCTCATTAAAATCACATTACAGTGTAAAGACACATGGTGGTCCGATCTCCCGCAGGATCTTCCTGTTCTGGACACACTTGTCCATTTCTCGGGGCTCTGCAGCAGCTCCGGGGTCCTCTTTCCCGAGGGTCTTCAGGGGCATTGCCTTCCCCTTCCTGACCCCTTAGACTTCTGGGAAAGCTGAAATCCCACAGGCCAGATCTGGTGAATGAAGTGGGTGAGGACATGCCGTCATGTTTTTGACATAATTGCTCGTGTTTTTGATGGGGAGTTGATCAAAAATATAATGAACGTTAAAATGAAAGATGTGTTATAAGAAAAGACACTTTGTCATTAACCTGCCTCAAATACTCAAAATATCCCCCCTGCTCTGAACACGTGTAGGTAGCATGGTTGGCAATATGTTCTTTACTGTAATTTTTTTCTTTTTGTAAAATGTAAGCATTTACCCTATTTGTCCATCACTCAGTGTAGATAGTTCTGTGTCCTCTATATGTGATATTTTACGGTCCTTCAGACAGTTCTCCGAGCGTCCCGTGTGCCAGCTGCCTGTGTGGTTTGCAGAGTCTCTCGGGTCGGATGCAGCTCCGGGCGCCACTGTCTCCGCGCAGCGCGAGCTCGGGGCGGCTTCCTGCTGCTCCGGTGCAGACTAGACGCTGCTCTCGGGCCGTGACCGCTCCCCAGGCGTCCATGCAAAACAATCGCCGCGTTTCCAAATACCAGCACCGGGAGATCACAGCATGGCAGCCACAAATGTTCCGAGGTGATATTTCCAAAGAAGCGCGCTGCAAACAATCCAAATAGGATCATTAAATAATAATCCTCATTAAACCATAACCAAACCAAACGCAATCATTCTTAAAAGTGTTTTAATGGGAGGGGGAGGGGAGAAAAAAACCCACAAATGTTTTAAGAGAAGATTAATAATCTGCTCATTAATTTGATTGGATAATTACACATCACTGGTCTTTCTCGAGTAGTGCATTTAAAAAATTATTATTAAAAGTGCCTTTTACATTTTTCCCATATGGCGTGCTCATCAGGTGTGTAGAGAGCTTTTTAGCAGGCAAAAATGAATCACAATATTAGACAATGTTCTGTTTTCTCTAGAAGGAGGCAGCCTCTCCTAAAATATTAATCTACTGCAAAAAGACGCTTGTAATTTAGAAGGAATTAGCAGCAGAGTCTACTGAGCCCACACACCTCTTCTCACGCTTCATTAGTATGTATTTTCTCATCGTTCAATTAGCCAAAACACATAGACACCGCGCAGAGCTGTTCACAGTTCTGGGAGCGTCAGCAAAGCTTTAAGCAGATCTGAAATAAAATTGCATAAACGCCACGTAAAAGCTCTATGCATACAAAGATACCTTCAGGCTTCTAATAAATTCATGAAACTTTTTAAAGTATGATTTCCTAGCAGGCAATCACTTTTAATTAACAGGATCACCTACAGCAACACATGTCCTTCAAAAACTTACATTATTTTTTCTTTTTGAATTTCAAAGTTTCTGTAGTAAAAGTTGAATAGCTGAGTAGCTTAACCTCAAAAGGATTCCAGGCTTTTATGACAGTTATAAATCACTGTGGTGCCTTCTTTATAAGAAGAAAAGATTCTTAACACAACAGAGAAAGAAGGAAATCTCTTTTTAGTCATAGCTAGAAGCAAGCATTTTCTCCAAAGGTCAAAAAACTTTTCCTCAGTTAAAGAATAATTTTAAGGACATTGCAGCTACTTGTACAAGTAATCTCTTGTAATTTACTTTATGAATTAAACATTCAATTTCCAGGATTGTGGTTTGACACGGATGGACTCCTCTTTCTGGAGTTGGCTTTGTAGAGTTCTCCCTCTTTCGTTTCTTAGTAAACACGGGCTCTGGCGGGATGTAGGGTCTTAGACTTAATGAGCCCTTCTCCTTGAGGGAAATCAGATTTATACATCCGACAAAAGATGTCCTTTGAGTGGTTCTTGCCATTTCTTTTTCAAGCCTTTGTCTGGAAGACAGAGACGAGCTCAAAGGCTGTCTAGGGGTAATGATTGGGTTGCTGAAACCAGAAAGAGAGACCAGGCCGTCCTGAGATGAGACTGGAGAGAAGGACACCAGAAAGAAACCGGGTCACCTTCCCTGCTCTTGTCCACAGCAGCCCCGGTCCTTGTGAGGTGAGCGGCCACTCTGACAGCGCAGCTTGCCAGCCCCTCCTGCCCCAGCCCCTGTCATCTCTAAGTTCAGAAACCTCCGTGGTTTTGTGATTTCCCTAAATCCCAAGGGTGGGCTTGGGGGAGTGGAACTCCCCCAAAGATGGTGGATTCTGGCTTTCTGAGGAGCCGTGAGGGTCCTGGGACGGATGGCATGGGTACGGCAGGTGGGACAGCTTTGGTGACTTCTGAAGCCAGCAGGGTACCAGGCACAGCAGCTGCCTCCCTACTGGCCGCTCCGGTGCCTCTCACACTCATGCTCCACACAAAGCTTGGTCCTTGGAGCTCTGAGAAATCAGCCTTATCACACACTGCATTAAAGGCCACAGACTTCTCAGAGCTCAAAGTTGGTCCTTTGTGTTGGCAACCGTTTCCTACAATGCCATGGCTGCCCATGCAGGAGAGAAAAAGTCGGCCTGATTTCTGGTTCAGAGCACAACACTGTCTACCTTCCTCAAGGATAATTACTGTCTTTGCCAGATTAAACTAAGAACCTTTACACACCCTCATGCCAGATTAAACTAAGAGCCTTTACACACCCTCATGCCAGATTAAACTAAGAGCCTTTACACACCCTCATGCCAGATTAAACTAAGAACCTTTACACACCCTCGTGCCAGATTAAACTAAGAGCCTTTACACACCCTCATGCCAGATTAAACTAAGAGCCTTTACACACCCTCATGCCAGATTAAACTAAGAACCTTTACACACCTTCGCCAGATTAAATTAAGAATATTGTCAGCACACCCCGCCTGCCAGTTCTTTCACTTTTTTTTTTCTTTTCTGTACACGTGAATGAAGCTAGTCGGCTCGTAGGTGGTACTTAAGAAGTTTGGTATTGAGTGATGAGCCTTTCCAAGTCCCGCTGTCCTGTCTTTACTTATTTCTCATCCTAGCCCCTCAGCTCAGTCACCCCATCGCTCTGCCCAGCTGACCCCAGCACCTTTGCTTCCAAGTTGAATTCTTTTAGCGGCTTCCTACTGCCTGAGCACGGCATGGGCGCCTCTGTGACCTTCTGCTTCCAAGTGCGGCTTTGTCTCTTGCCTTCACTTCTTGGGCCTCTCCGCCGGGTCCCGCTGTGCTGAGCGCTAGACCGCGTGCATGTCCGCAGGGCACATTTTCTGGCTCTCTCAGCATGTCCTCTGCGTTTCAGTGGCAGCCTCGTCACCCAGTGAAGGTTCTGAGGCACATACTCTCCGTCAGGTCCTGTTCTGGAGACAGTGATGAACAAGACAGACTTCTACTCCCACGGAGACCGCCTTAGAGGTGGAAACGAACACCGTGTGGCTGTTCAAGGACAGAGTGTGCACATGGCTGCCGGATGAAGGTGGGTGTGGGGCTGAGGTCATGGAGCTGATCACAGCTGAGTGCAGGTCTGAGCAGGGAGAAGGACATCTAGCAGTGAGAACAGCGTGGTGTTCTCCGGACAGAGCTGGCGTCCCTGCTGTCTGCCCGCCACCCTTTGGACCTGTCTTATTTAGGTCTTCTTAGACCCCTTTGGGCCTCTCACTGAGCAAGTTATTACAAGGAATGATTTCTATAAAGTTGCTGTCTTGACCTACAAGTGATACTGCTCCTTTTAAAAATTGTATCTTTTGAAGCTACGTGTGATATTTTCATATATATTTACGTAATGAGATGATAACTGCAATAAAAATTAATATATTTTTTACCTTTTTAATATTTTTTCATAGTAAAAGTAACAAAAATCTACCCTTTTAGTTAATTTCCAGTATACAAAACAGTATATTAATAAAGTCCTCATTCTCTAGGCTAGATCTCTAGCTTTGTTTATCTTACGCAATCGAACTTTTATTTTTCAATTTGTTCTTAGCTACAAGCTCAGGGTAGACAAAGGCTACTTACCGGCCCTCTTAGAGATGTCAACACTAGTGACAGACTAGTACAACCCCCTGTTGTACATATTTGTTTCCCCAATGTAGCTTGTTTCTTTATGTAGCTATAGAACAGCTACATAGTTGTTCTGAGAATTTTGCTGAATAATCATTTCTGTACTGAAAATCAGGGCTAATTTTATTGGTTGCTTCTTTTGTGCATTTATATTTTCTTTTAGAACTATAGTCAGCTCGGTTTATGTGTGTACTTAACCATTTCCCATTAGTTAGCTCTTTTAATTAACTTATCTTCAGGCTTTATGTGTGAAGCATTAATTGCCCTTTTTTATTCTTTTTATATAACTTTCTTTGATATTTATATGTCAGTCATATTTATCTGAAAATCTTTTCAATTTTTCCTTAATAGTAAATCGTGGTTTCTCTAACTGTAGTTTCAGCTTGAAAGTTTCCCTGAGCATTCTGGGAAACGCGGTCGCACCGACTCTTCACCTCGTTGTCGGGGTTAAACACACACTGCCGTCTGTCGGTTGTCATTCCTGGGTGTGATATTTTGTTGTAGCACACCTGTGTCAGCCCTTGTAACAAGCACCTGGCAGGCTAGGTTAGCACAGTTCCGCAGTCTGGATGGTCGACTGCTGAGGCTAAAGAGCCACCCTGGATGTGTCGGCACCAACCACAATAGCACTACTTACATCTTCACTAGGTCTGCATCATCTACATTCTTTGACATGAATAGCTGTTTTCTCCTTGTTTGTGAATTTTGTCATCTCTGCATCTGTTTCTGTTGACTTGTTTTCCTTCTGATTGCCAGCCACATTTTTCTTTTGTTTACTATATCTTGGTGGAGTGCTGGACATTGTAAATCTTACTTGTCAATTTTTTGGACTTTTAGCATACAATCCTCATATTAATTCCAGCTCAACTTGATTTCTTTAAAGTTTCTTTTAAAAATTTTAAAGGGCTGCCTAAAGTAATGGTTGTTCTAAGGTTGGTTTAGCCCTAATACTTATTGCTAAATGAAGACATATCTGAAATTCCTACTGCATGAATCAGATTCTCTATTTTTGTCTTGTGAAAATTTGAATTTCTTCTAGTGCTGTTTAAACTCTGAAAGTTGTTCAAATTGAAGTTCTCTAGTTGTTCACATCTGGCCTTGTGGACTTTGAACTGAGCCTTAGTACTGTCTTATTCCTCTGCAGCAGACTTGCAGGGTTTCCTATGCAGATCCCCTGTATTCCTTGTCTAAGTTGTACCACTCTGGTACTCTGCTTTGTAAATTCTAGATGATTCTTTTCATTAAGTCCTGTCTATCTCCTCCACTCAGAGTGTTTTCCAGGCTTTGCTTGGGCGCCTCCTCCTTGCCCTGCAGTCCCGATAAATATCCCTCAGCAGGAGCCCAGGATTAACAAATCCAAGATGACTTATTTGGCCTGTGACAGATCCTACATTCAAGCCTCAGGCTGTGACTCGCTAGAGCTCCTGTTGTCTCTCCTACCTGCATCACAGAGCGATTCACATTGAGACCACACGAGTGGAGGCCTTGTGATCTGAGTGAAGTGGGTGTGCAGACTACAAAGACTCACCGGCTGAAGGAGATGGAAGAATGGACCTTGTAGACATCACTGGGGAGAAGACAATCACAAGGAAAGTGAGAGCATGAACACACCATAATGGACGGAGCTACCAGATTGCCTTTCACTTTGTAACGTTGGGACATTTTACTTCCAGTGATAGTTAATAATAGTACATTAAAAGCAGCTAGTTGACAAAAATAGTGCTTTGGATGTTTGCTTGGCAGACCAATGTTTCCATCTGAACCACTTCTCCTTGAAGCATTTGGTACAAGGATGGTCAGTAACAGAGAGATTTCACCTAGGATTACTGAAGTTATTTCTCTCTAGTTCCTTTCGCTTTCTCTCTCTTTTTTTTTTTGACTGATCAAAATAATGAAAACTTCAATAAGTCAGGCATACCTGGTTGGAGGATTCCAAAAATAGTAAGAACATCTGTGCCCAAGTTGGCTTTTGTTCTGTCTGTGAAAGTTCTGCTGAGCAGGTGGACGTATCCACGCTCCTAACTAGATGAAGTAATTTCAAATGATATTTATCTACTCAATAAAGGCATTACTCAAATATCTTCTACTGAAAATTTCTTCTATAGTAAATGATGAAGAGGTTTGTTGGGAATATTATTACATGGAGACTTTTCACTAGGTCATACTAGACTTCTTCCCTTGTTACGCCACGTGTTGCGACTTTGCTGTGTTTAAAGATTCACAAGAAAGATTTTGATCTGCAGGATAGCATAGCTCATCCCCAGACCTCTCAGACAAGACTTCTTTCTTCTGTAGGAGAGAGCTGGCTTCTGAAAGGTGACCATGGGCTTCTCAATCACTGGCGCTTTCTGCAAATACCACACAGGGAGAGTCTGAGGGCCTCCTATCGCGGGTAGGCTGTCTTCTGGCTTCTGCCACTCCAGTCATTTTGTGCAGTTTCATGGTCACCCCATAGGACTTACTTCCTGTTGCTCCAGAATAGCTGGGAATTTTGAAGAGCTCTGGCTGGCAGAGATTGATCTGTCTTTCCAAACCACCTTACAAAGTTACTAAATTTGGAAACAGATACCTGAAGATGCAAAGGTGTCTTCCTCTGCAGAAATATCTGGTCCAGATATTGAAAACAAAAAACGGAAAGAGAAAGGGAAGTTGGTAGCATTTTGGTCTCTCCTTTGAGCCCCAGGGAGATGACTGAGGGATGCTTTCTACATGAGGCTGCCCGGGTTCCAGGTCACCTGCCTTTACCTATCTATCCTGCAACTGCGCTGGGGCTTTCAGATCACGTGGGCTTTACCTCTTTAGGACTCCCATCAGGATGAGATTGAGTGTGAATTTTTTTTTTTTTAAGGTTTTTTGAGACAGGGTCTCGCTTTGTGGTTCAGGCTGGCCCTGAGCTCAGCCTCAAACTCACATCACAATCCTCCTGCCTCTGCCTCCCGAGTGCTGGGATTACAGGCGTGAGCCACCACGCCCGGCACTGTGGTATGTGGTACTGGTTGCTCCTGGGTGAGTCTCCACGCCCAGTATTGTTATGTGGTTACCGGGGGATCGAACCCGGTTCCTTGCGCTTGCAAGACAGGCGCCAGAACCACTGAGCTATATCCCCGGCCCCAGAGTGTGAACGTTTTATGGGTGGCTCCTAGTTCAGGGAATGCAGCAATTGCTAAATTGCTCCATCTCAGAAGGGTGACTTGCTGTCTGTGGACCAGCACGGCAGACCGTTCCGAAAGGTCACAGGTGAAGTCAACAACTTATTCTTTCTCATGATCCTCTAGTTTAACCGGGTGGTTCTTCTGCTTCAGACAATTTTTTGTCTTTCAGATCGCCTTTCAGATGATCCCACATATGTTTGTATCCTTTAGGGCCTGGATTATTTCTTACAGCAATGAAGAGGAAAAAAAACAAAATAAAAAAATAACCCAAGTAGCCACAAGCAGGTTTAAGTGGTCCCTGCTGGTGGCACAAACATTCCCACTGCATTAAACTGGCAACTGCAAGTCACAAGAAGACAGTGAATGATCTCTACATCTTCCTGGGAAAATCAGTGTCCTGGTGGGTGTGGGGAGACAAAGTCTTTGGGACACACTGGGGAGACCTCTGGGTTTCCCTTTCCCGTCCTACAGCAGTTCCTAGCTCCACCTCCTCCAATTGCTCTCAATGCTGTTTGGTTTGCATGACAAGTTATGTGGTCCAGATCCTTGAGATATATTCCAGAGTCCAGAGTGCTAACCATTACACCCTGGAACCCCTTGAGATGTATTCCAGAGTCCAGAGTGCTAACTATTACACCCTGGAACCCTTTGAGATGTATTCCAGAGTCCAGAGTGCTAACCATTACACCCTGGAACCCCTTGAGATGTATTCCAGAGTCCAGAGTGCTAACCATTACACCCTGGAACCCCTTGAGATGTATTCCAGAGTCCAGAGTGCTAACCATTACACCCTGGAACCCTTTGAGATGTATTCCAGAGGCTGGTTCAAACTCTAGCAAGGTTTTCCCTGAAGTAAGGGCTGTACTGTTTTAGTAAGTCAGCCTTTCCACTTCTGGGTCAGCTGCTTACTCTGTGATACCTGTGAAGAGCATTTTGTGCCTTTGATGATGACTCACCGGTTATAATGACTATCTCTTCTCTAGCTCATGGAGGTGTTTTAAGTTTCAGGCACATCATTTCTCATCAGAGCAGGATGGAAGAAGCAGAATTGAGGACACATACTTTGTGATCATCTAGGTTGTAGCTAAACTCAAATCCGCGTGATGCGAGTAAAGGACAAAAGCTATTAGATGCTCTTGTCTGGGTATTTGTGCATCTGTGAGAAAGGTCAGCTGTCCAGTCTGTCCATCTCGTATTCCAGGGTCTCCTGGGTATTACGGTCACATCTATGTGCACCACGTCCTTGTGTTGTTCCTAACCTGTAGGACAGAGAACACCCTGGGGGAACCCCCCTCCCTAGTGTTTGATCTTGACTCATCTTCTCCTGATAAATGGCAGCATTTTTATGTCCCGTCAACCAACCTTGATTTGGGAATTAACGAACACTTTAATATTAATGTGGAATTGTCTGTGAACGTGTTGCGTCTCGAGGTTCCCAATTCCAATTCTGAGGAGGTTTTCTTTCATTGGTTTTAATGCTTTTCATTGTCTTATAGGTCAAATCAAAATTCCTCAGTGTTGATCAGCATGTTCTTATAGACCTCTCCTCTCTAGGGCTCTGTAGGTATCTGAGTCCTCCTCTTATCACAAAGTGTTCTCCTGCCTCTGTTTCTTGCTGTCTCTTGGCCATGTGTACTCATGTACTCTCGGTGTCACTCTCTCATGACCTCTATCCTTCTTTCTCACCTCTACACCAATAGTCCCTGGAAACCTTATGTGGGAGGCCGTCTCCTGACCTGTGGCAAGGTCTGGAGTGAATCTTGCTGCCCCAACACAGATGGTTGCTGGGAGCTCCTGTTTACCACCTGCTGAGGTTCGTATTACTGAGAAGTGGGCAACGTGGGCTGGTAGTGTCTGTGCAGTGTTGGTGGCCGGTCCCTGAGGGGAGGCGTATGGGCGCTGTGGGCGATGTGCCCGTGGCCTGCATTTCATCAGGCTCTGGAGCTCAGTGTACATGGAAAATGTACCTTTTCAACTTGTGACTTTGTGGGATGGGGCTGTGAGACAGAATGTTGGTTGCAGGGATTTATTGTTATTAGCTGCATTTGGTCAGAAACTATAAGAAAGAGATGAATTCAGGAAATAATTGGCCTGCTTGTCATGAGAAGTGAAAAGAGAGTGTGAGAATCTGTAAATTTTGGGATTTGCTGATTTAACATATAGTCCTAGTTTTCATTTTCTCCTAATTAAAAAAAAATTATCATTTTAACATATAACCTGAGGGTAAGGGCTCAGTGAGGAGGGCTGACCCTAAGGCACAGCCCAGGAACAAGACCAATCAAACAAAATCAAGGATTACACACCTTTTGTTCAGACCTCTGATCGGATTCATAATGTGACTCCCAGGAAATTATTTCAGTTGGACAAAACAGCTCAGGGCAAAAAAGAAGGGCAGAGTCCCACTGCAACCCGAGAAGCCAAAAGCACCTGTAATTAAGGAAGAAAAACACATGCAGAGTGAGATATATCAGCTGAGCACAATTGTGCATGTGACTATTAACAAAGAAACAGGATAGAACCAGATGGATAAAAAATAAGCAGATGGAAGCCCTTGACATTTAGAATACTTCCATGATGTGAAAATGTGGTGACACGGACTCATACAGGCTTCTCCGAGATACAGTGACCTGTCTGTAGAGACAGGAAGTTGCTTGACCATGATCATGTGTCTGTATTTTCTGATCATGAGGTCAGGATTTGAATAAGAGGAGGAATTTCGGAGGAAGGAGAGAAATGGAGGGTATCAGTCTGGTGTAGGACCTTGGGGAGTGGAAGTAGGGCCTCAGGAAGGCTCAGTTCTACCTGCAGGGTCTGCCCAATGTGATTCAGAATGGCTGTGGACTGACACTTCATTTCCTCCCTTCCCAAACAGGCATCTTCCCTGTGTTTATCCCATTCTCGATTTACCACTGGTGTTGGGGGGTGGGTAGATGGCAGTGGGTGGTGGAAACCATTTGTCCTTTGGGTTCCTGGCCTCTGATCCTGGGACACTACAAGTGGTCTCGATGATAGTTATGAGGGCCTGAGCTTTAAACGGGGAGACTTGATTGGATACTGCTTTGGTTCTTGGGTGTTTGTGACCAAGGAGTGGTCTTGGTGGGTGGTGCTGTTGGTTTACAATTATTCACTTTCTCCTTGCCCTCACCTTGCTTTTCTCTAATTGGGATATACTTTTCTATCCCACTGACTTCTTACTTGGCCCTGTGATTTTCCTTGGAAGGAGAATGTGGAAGGGCAAGGTGTAGGGTTGTCCAGGCAGAAAGCTGGCTTTGCAGCTTGACCTGGCTTCACCAATCCTTCATACTCTACATCTTCTACGGGCACCACATGGCGGAGTGCTGGGTACTCCTTGGTCCGGGAGGTGGAATGTGAAACCAAAGAGTCCAGATGAGTCCAGAGCAGCTGGGAGAGGCCCATAGTGGCCACAGCCCTGACTCACACCTTAGTGAGCAAAAGTGTTTACTCTTGTAAGACACCAAGATTTGCACACTGTCTGCAGCAGAAATGAACTGTTACAAACAGTGATAAAATGGGAGAAACAGAAAAAGAAACTATTATGTAGATCAGCTAGAGTGTGCAGAGGACCTCAGTTATGTTGAAATATAAGACATTGCACGTGTAATTTTTAATTACCTAAGAGAGTAAATAAAGAAATAAAAAACTTAGAATTTCAGTGTTTTGTACCTGAGATATAGGTTTAGTTAAGAGCTGAAGAAAACATTTCTCTTGGGCTGGAGATATAGCTCAGTGGCGCCACACCTGCCTGGCAAGTGCAAGGACCTGAGTTCGATCGCTGGTACCAGAAAAAAAAGGAAAAGAAAGCATCTCTCAGAGTTAGGTAATGATGTGAAAGATCACCACAAACAAAGTTTTAATAGAACTGGCAGGTTGGCAGAGAAAGGGATAGATGCCAGTGTGCACTGCTGGGATTCACGAGTGTTCTTCATGCCATGCCACCTACCAGGTCTGAACTCGTTACCGGGAGACATGACATCAACTGCTAACCAGGCACTTTTGGGGAAGTTTATAGATTATGTGCCATATTTGAAATACGTGGGTAAACAATGTAAACTTTGATCTTCAATCTACTCTAGATGTATAATGGGATGTTTACTAGATGCTGCTGTAGTAATCAGATCTGATTTATACAAGATACATGATTCATAAATGGGTTAAGAAAAGCAGTAGAGGGCCAGGGATTTAGCTCGGTCATTCTGGCACCTGCTTTGCAAGTGCAAGGGCCTGGGATTGATCCCAAGTAACCACATACAACAATGTCGGGCATGGAGACTTACACCCACCAGCAATCAGTACCGCATACCACAGAGCCGGGCATGGTGGCTCACGCCTGTAATCCGAGCACTTAGGAGTCAGAGGCAGGAAGATTGCTGTGAGTTCAAGGCTGAGCTCAGGGCCAGCCTGAACTACAAATGCGAGACTTTGTCTCAAAAGAAAAGCAGTAGAAAGTTAAATAAAGTTGTAGATGTTGGTAGAAAATGAAGTTTTTGAATTTATGCTTCATGTGGTTATTTAGTATGAATCATAAGTTGCTGTTAATGTCATAAAAGATTACAAAACACTCAAGTAGATCTTGGCTTGACTATTTTATTTTATTTTTTTTTTAGGTTTTTGGAGACAGGGTCTCGCTTTGTGGTTCAGGCTGGCCCTGAGCTCAGCCTCAAACTCACATCACAATCCTCCTGCCTCTGCCTCCCGAGTGCTGGGATTACAGGCGTGAGCCACCACGCCCGGCTTGACTATTTTATTTTTTAATGACTAAAATATATTTGAATTATAAAGAAAAATAATTTTTATACAATATTTAAAAGACTGGGTGATATATAAAAATAACATTCTCATAAAAATCAAATTAAAATGAAAGAAAGGTAAACATTTGCATGACTAAGGTAAAGAAGCAGAAGTAGTTTCAGCTGAGAAGAGGCTTAAACTGGGCATCATGGCTCACACATGTAATCCCAGCACTTAGGAGACTGAGGCAGGCAGAGCACAAATTCAAGCCCAGATTAAGCAAATTAGTGATGTAGGAAGACCCTGTCTTAAAATTAAAAAGAGGCTGAAGTAGTAGGGTGCTATAGCAGCCCAGAGTTCAATCCCCAGTACTACAACAAACAAACAAACCAGGAAAAAGAAAAAGAGATTTAAGTATAAATTGATCTACACGTTGCAGATTTTTTTCTTTAAATACTTAAATATTGAAATGATAGGCACGATCCAGTAAATACAGTGTCACTGTAGATGCTTCTGGATGTGTGCTATATAAAGTCCACAACGTACTTCTGAACTTGAGTATTGCTTTAAGCATGTTTTACTGACAATCCCACTTCCTACTGTAAAGTTTTCCAAAGTGAAATGATAAAATAATTATTTCAGAAAGGCAACAGCTCAAGGCAAGTTATGTAATTTGTTATCAGTGGGACCATAGCATCAATTTTTTTTTTTTTTTTTTAGACAGGTCTTGGTTTTTTGTAGTTCAGGCTGGCCCTGAGCTCAGCCTTGAACTCACAGCAATCCTCCTGCCTCTGCCTCCCAAATGCTGGGATTATAGGTGTGAGCCACCATGCCCGGCACTGTGGTATGTGGTACTGATTGCTGGTGGGTGTGAGTCTCCACACTCGCATTGTTGTATGTGGTTATCGGTGAATCAAACCTGGGTCCTTGTGTTTGCAAGACAGGCACCGGAACCACTGAGCTAAATCCCAGCCCCTATAATGCAGATTTATGAGAACTGCGATCATAGCTTTTTCAGGGATTTTTCTGAAATGAAAGGAAGATAAATGAGATTTCCTGATGAATGTGAATAATGTTCACTTTCTCTGCCCTCCTCTCCCCCCTCCTCTGCGTCCAGTGTATGTCTCCTGTAAGGGCACTCAGGGCCTGGACATGAATCTAAACTCTGCTGCCCGGATACTCTGCCTGCTCACAAAGCCCCAGACAGGCTCAGTCATGACCGGTGATCTGGTTGTCTGTGTTCATTTCAGCTTTACAACCACCTCTCCATGTTTTCAGTGACAAGTCTGCCAAGGGAGGAGACTGTAAAGAACTGTATTCACAAGTAGCAGCAGCAAGCACTTGGCACTTACAGCCTGCTGCCTGCCAGGTCCAGAGTCGGGGCAGTGGCTCCACGGTGGCCCCACACCACACTTTCTAAGGTAGTGCCAATGTGATCTGAAGTGCGGTTTGTTTTTGTAAACCATGAGCATACAACGACCTCGTTGTGGCTTTCCGCTATCTGGACATGGATCACACTGGGTACTAGTAGTTCCTGCAGCATCTGCATTGCTGGTTTGATGGGATTTTGCCCTCCAGCTCCTGAGGGAAGAGTGGGGAGCCGTGAATTCATGGTGCACAAATACCCTTGCTGGAGTTCAGGATGTAAGTAGAAAATGGATCTGGATGACATTAGTTATCATTACTATTTTGTTAAAAACCGTTAGGGGCCAGGGTAGCCTTGGCATTGGCACCATAGGTCATGAATTGAGTGTGGAACCACTGTTGTACATCCTGGTGTTGCAAGTTACCGCGGCTCCAGGAGTCTGACTAGGGTTAGGAAGAAATGGAAGAATGATAGGCGATGAGCCGATCGAGATCGTAGACAGCTCAGAAACTGTAAGGGACAGAGCTTCTTTTAAGCCCCCACTTCAGGATGATGAAATGCCAGAGATAATTAACTTGAGAGTGTGGATTTCAGTTGTCAGGTTTGGATGCTGAGGTCTAAGACTGCATTCGCGGTGCACGTTAGCATGTAGAGCAGCAGGCTCCGTGTCCCGGCCGTGGTGCGTATCACCTGCTTCACTCACGCGCTCCAGGCCCTCCCCCCTCTCCGCCTCCCTTTCCACCTCTGTAATAGCCTGGCTTCTCCCCTCACAGCATCGCTCTGCTTTTTAAGTTGTTTCTTTTCTCAATTCCTCACATAGGAGAATGCAGGCGATGTCTCTGGCCCAAGATTGGGTGGATCTCTTGCTTTGGGCTCTGGTGGGTCAGCAGGTGGCAGTGACAGGGGACGGGGCGGAGTAAACTGCTTACCTGAAGGCCAAGAGGCAAAGGAGGAGGAGGGCCCCAGACTCCTCCTGGCACAGTCCTGATGACCCCCACAAACGCCCCCCCAGGTCCCCCCAAAGCGCTGTCTCCGGGCCCAGAAGACACTTGCAGTCCAAGCCACAGCACACGCGGCCCTGTTGTTCCTTCATGTCCTACACCTGCGTATCGTTTCTTCACGCGAAATTGCCTTTGATGCCTCTGATATTTTGGAGACAGTTTACTCTTGTATGAGATGCCAGGATGGTGGCTAGGGCTCTCTAGGCTCCGTGGGGGCTACTCACAGAACCTCTCTCAGGAGCAGCGTGGGGGACACAGTGTGCATTTCCTAGTTCGCAGCTCCCAAAGGGACCAGCTTATTTGGAAAGTTAGGGAGTGTAACATCAAGGCCGCGCCCAGATTCAAAAGGGGTGGAGCCGAAGGTGGAGGCACCTGGCGGGCCTTTCTCCAACGCGGGAAAGCTCAGGGCTCGCCCCACCCTGCCTGCTCCTTTCTTCCCCTGAGAACAAACAAAACTGCTCCTGCAAAGAATCAGGCTCAGTGGTTCCAAGTCGCTCCAAGGCTTCTGCTTGAATTAAAGGCGAGGCCACATAAGAGGAATAAAAGGGTCTGGTCCGAGATCAAATGCAGCATTTGTATGGAACCTTATTCAAAATGGATACAAATGCATCAGTTCTTCGAAATTATAGGTGAATCAAAGGGAAATTACATCCGAGGAGATGAAGCGGCAGCCGGCAGTCTCACCAGTA
>PVIR01023488.1:0-27295 GCA_004026965.1 Petromus typicus | reverse complement strand
AAAAAAAAATAGTGGTTGCCTCACAGATCCAAGTGGAAAATGGAGATAAATGGGAAAAGAACTTTTTATTGCTTAAACATTAATATCTGAATATTTTCCAAATGTATAACTTCAATCACTTTTTTAAAAAAATGAACTCAATAAAAGATCATCTCCACTGAACAAAAAAGACACAAACTCCCAAGTAGTTTTTTCAAAACATTTACTGAACACAAACACCATTTTTTCCTTATACACAATAAGATCATCAGTTTCAAATTAGCTGAGCTATTAGGACTGTCAACTGCCATGAAATTAAAAATGATTCTACATGTCAAACTCAATAGAAAATGCCATGCAATAGAGGAACCACTAAGAGACCTCTGGTGTGAGAGCAAGTTTATTATGCTTATTAAAGTCACATAAATGGCTTGACAAAATTGCACGATAGAATGACATCACGGGTTTGTTATAAATCACAGTGGGTTACTAGAACACAACAATGTCACCCCTCTACGTGGAGGTCTGCAGAGTGGGGTGAACGGCATCAAGGGCAGGACCCCTGCAATGGGTTAGGCCAGTCAAGTTTTATTCCCCCACCACGTACCTCTGAAAAGACTGGTTGGGAAGGCTGAGGCTTTTCCCCTCATCTCTTCTCCTCTACCAATTACTAAGCAACCACAAGGAGGCCACGCACACTTCACAATACCTGATGAAGAACAGATACAAAAGCCTGTTCACTGCACACCTGGCCAGCTTGTGTCGCTGCTCCTTCGTTATTCTGCTTAGGCTGTTCATCGTGGGACTCAACCCTAGAGGAGGAGCTCTTAGTAAGTTAGCAAGATCCACCCCTAACTATCGAGTCACTGTCCTTTCCCTATACAGTAACACAAAGATACACACCACAAACCTAGGGCCACACCACATTCACTTTACAGTGTGGAAAATGAATGTATCACCATTTTCTGAGCAGGGTGTGTTTCCGGTCCTATAGTTGGGGGACGGGATGCAGTACAACCCAGCCCATCAGAAGGTTTGAGGGAGTCCGCCTGGAGGGCCTCAGACAGCCCTGCGAGGTAGTGACGTACATCACGAGGCGCATACAGCTCCCAAGAGATGACCCACAGGACAAAACCGTGCCTGTTTAGAATACAAATAGATACCACTTAAAATCTTGTGGACTAAATTATTTTAATAGAGCAAAAGGCAGAGTTTTGTGTTCATTCTTTACTTCTCTTTAAAGTTACAGTGTGGTCGGTGAGGAGAGACTATTCAACTGTGCGCGCCTGTATCTGGCTGGTTTCAGCCCTGCACAGTGCACACTGCGCGGTGAGAGCCAGGCCTGGGACTGCCTCGCGTCCCCCCACTCACTGAACAGCCAGCTGCTGCTCTAAACCTGCAGACTGTAGCCCAAGGTCCAGCAACTCGCGCCTCGCCGCCTCACTCCAAAAAAAAAAGAAATTCTCCAGCTTGAATAGTGTAAAGTAGTCTCATTCAGAGTAGCTGCCTCAACTAGGGCGACTGAGGCAAGGATTTGCTGCCCACTCCTCGACTATGTAAACGCAAGTTCAATTCACCAGCTTCGTGAAAAGCAGAAAACCCGGTTTCACAGGATTTGTCAGTGAAATCAACCACCTGAGCCTGTCTTTCCTCCAAATTTACATGACAATTCCCAAGCAGCAAGAGGAGTCCCCAGCAAATCTGTAACGCCACGGAGGAAGAGTTACAGTTCAGAGTGTGATTCTACCCGCGACAAACATCAAAGGTAAAAGTAGTGCTTCCAGTGAGCCGAGATATACAACTGTCACCTTTCTTATCTGTTGATTTTCCTTAAAAAAAAAAAAATTAAGATTCTGAAGGATTTGGCTAAACATAGTTTAAAATAATTCTACAAGAAAACAAATGTAAAAAACAGGCAAGAGGGTCGACTGTTTCTAGAATAGCTTTATCTTTCATAAAGGATATTTGGGCTGATAGAACAAGACAGAATTAAATCCTTAGCAAGTTAGTGCACAATAACCTATTAAAAGTTCAGTTACTGTTAGCACAAGTCAGTTTATTCTGCGCTCTTCGTACTTTCTCCCACTTTGTCCGTATTTCAATCAGCATGATTTACTTTTGCCAGTCTTTCAGTCTTCCCTTCTCCTGAACTGTCATTAAACTGATGTCTGAATATGTACATATAATTATCCTTATTTTATAAATGAGTAATGTCTAAAATAGTGCTGGCCCTGGCAGCCAACGGGATGAAATGTGTTATTAAAACATGCAACGTCATCTGATACTTTGAGCATTTTACAAATCATATACGTTAAAAATGGAACCAACTGAATACCAAGTATGCAGCCGGTCCTGTCAGATGCGCAGGCCCCTTCATACGAAAACCAGTCTGACCTGAGCTTGACAGCCCTGCTTCACTCGCCTGGAGAAACTACACTGTCTCTCTGTTGCTGAAAGGTACAGTACTTTTTGATTCACACCAGGAAGATCAAGGTCAGTAATATTCAGATTAGGGTTTGGGGGATGTTTTTGGTCTTTTGAGACAGAGTTTCACTATGTAGTCCAGGCTGGCCTTAACTCACCATGTATAACCCAGGCTGGCCTCAAACTCACAGCGATCCTCCTGCCTCACCTCCCAGAGGCTGGGATTACACAAGTGTTCCACCATGCCCAGCCAGGGCTCATTCTAATACCTCCCTTTAGGCTATCCTGACAACTTTTCTCTTAAAATCTCAGGGTGGGCAAAAAGAAATCTATTACCATGACAGGATTTACTGTCAAAACATTCCTGGCGGAAGCAAGAAAACACACAGCAGAAAAACAGCAACAGTATCATACATCCTTGAGGGAAGAAGTGTATAAAGTCTCCAAAGTCCCCCAACAGCCCTGCAAAGCATTTCACCTTGTGGGTTTATCTTCATTTAAGGTCCTGGGTGCTGACCTGGGCTTTGTCATTGTTTCAACATAGATCCAACTGCAGCCTTTCTCTTGGATTTTACAAAGCAACAGCCATACGTGAAATGGTAATAGAAATCCTGGGTTTAAAAGTTTACACTTGATGTTGCTACATTCTCAGAATGCTTTTCATTAAAGAAAAAAAACTGCAGGTCTTCACTTACAGTACCATGCACTATGAGTAGCTAAGGCATTCATTTGGCACTAGAGAAAATTAGAGCGACAGCTAATTTTACCTTGTTTTTAATATCAATAGAAACAGGTGAGAACCTTTGCTTGAATTCCTACTACATTTTAATCACAGAATGCTCTTTTAGTTTAAAATGTTACTGTTTAAAACAAGAAAACAAAGACCTCTGTACAGCCTGTTGGAGTAACTGACATTTTGTAGTAGAAAATTTCGCAGCTCCATCAAAATACCTTCCAGGTAGCATTGAGAATTGTTTTCAACATCAAAACATTCAAATTTTGTATACATACCAGACAAGTGATTTTTCTACCTCTTATAAATAGACTAAAAAGTGAAAAAAAAAATTTTTAAATATGCCGACTCCTTTTCATCCGTCCAGAAATACCTCACTGGGAAGCACAATGCCCTCTGGCAAAGCGGAACCCACATCTTCAAAGATTTAACACAGTAGGAAATGGAGAAGGGCACAGAAAGAGCCCAGCAAACTGCACAGCGATGACTTATTTCTAAGAGAACACAGCAGTCATAGTATCTACCTGTGTGCGAGGTCAACCGAATGCGGCCGGCCGCAGCTTAGATGAATTACATTGGAACAGAGACTTCAACAATGTCCCAGCGCCGCTCCCAATCCTGAGAGGGCTGGTTTCAGATTATTACCGTTTTGTACGCACGACTCAGCATGATGCAGTGGATTTAATTCTGTAAATCTGCAGCTACGATTAAACTAGCACTTTTGTCAGGTAGCTGTGCGGCTGTGTTTTTTTTAAGTCCTCCAGTTGTTAAAATGCGCCGTCTCCCCCCACAGACGTGACAGCAGAGTGCAGACTGCGGCACACGTGCACAACACCTGGACCTCCCACTGCTTTCCGCGCTCCTTTTTGGTTTTCTTCATGCCATCCTCAAACTGCTGCATGGAAAATAACTGGCGTAAGCATAACAGAAATACCACTGTAGGCACGTTTTAAAGACATTAGGAATTTGAAATCATATATGTCCCTCATTATATAAACAAAGTAATGTGTATCTGTTTAAAAAAAAAAGACCAATAAGAAACCGACGGCCAAACCCTTTATAGTTATGCCTAAACAATGTGGCTTGATTTAAAGTGTGCCTGAAATCAATTACCTGGTGAAGCAGGAAGACCAAAGACAGAGCACGAGTTGAAAGGAAGGAGGGTGGAAAGCAAAGCACAATTTATGAACACATAATTCTACTATCTGTGATTAAAGTCCTTTACTTTTTTTAGCACCACATAAAACGATTTTACATCTCCAATCACTTAATGATATCCAACAAACTCTTCAAGAGTTCTGGGGATCTGGTCTTGGTAGTTAATGTCATTAGCCCGAACTGCTCGGGCAGCCAGGCACTTGAGACTCATCTTCATCTGAGTTTTGAGCAGTATCTCCGACACCCCAGTCGTACTTTTGTCCAGCGGAGTCTTGTTCTGCTTGTTCGTCATGTCAGTGTGAGCACCCGCTTCCACCAGGCTGATGATGATCGAGTGCAAGGTCAGAAAGTCGCTGATGGGCCTGTTGTACTGGACAATGATGTGGAGGGCGCTGTTGCCCTCGTTGTCCACAGCGTTCACCTCGGCGCCGCAGTCCAGCAGGAGCTTGGTGACCAACGCATTTGGGAAGCTGCAGACGTCATTGGTGTGGAAATCGTCCACAGGGGTGTTGGAGTTGACGGCCAGATGCAGCAAGGAGAAACCCTCGCGAGTTCTGGGGTCCAGGTGGATCAGGTTGTAGATCTGCTTGTTGATTTTGCACTGATCTTCCTCACTGCACTGTGTTTTGGTAGAAATGCACACTAAATACAGAAAGGTGTAGAGATTACATTCATAATTGTCCATGGCACTGTGGACATCAGCGTCGGAGATATTTTTTACCCTGTTCATGCTCTGTTCTATTTCAAGGACACTGCATCGCAAGACACACTCTATGTCTGGAGCCTTCACAGTTTCATTCAAATGTATCATCTGTGAGAAAACTTGAGCAAATCGCAAAAGATCTTTGTGGGTATTCCTGTTGCCTTTCTGCCTGAGGTGCAGGGCGTGAAGCCACAACTTGATACACTGCTCAAATTCCATGTTATCCGCGTAAACTGCGCCCCTATAAATGATGGGGTGGGAAACATCGATATTGTCGGCACCTAAAATCCGCTCCCGAACTATAAGGCCTTCCATGTGAAGAGCATCTCTGTCCTGCCGAATGGACTCCAGTTCCTGAAGGTTTCTACATTCAGTTCTGTTCCCGTAGGCGGGGATTGGAGGGAGAACCTCTTTTTCAAGAATGTTATCGCCATCTTGAAACCGTTCCAACATGGCTAAGTGTAAATAGTGGTATGTCTTCACGATGTCATAGTTCTCCCGGTCATTGGCAAAGGAGGCACCCAAGAGTTCCAAAGCTTCGATCCGACTTCTTCGGTCACAGTCAGCATGCGAGAGCAACAGCTCCACGACGTCGGCTTTACAGCTTTCGGCGGCTACCTTCAACGGGGTCATCCCATGGCCATTCACTACAATGGCCGCTCGCCACTTGATCAGCTCTTTCACAATATCTATGTGACCGGCCTCTGCTGCAAAGTGCAGCGCCGTGGCTCCGCAGTGTGCTTTCGCATTGGGGTCAGCGCGCTGTTCTAGAAGGTACCTGACCACATCGGTGTGGCCCTTATACGCTGCAATCATTAGGCAGGTATTGTCATACTTGTTGGCAATACTGATGTTGGCATTATTCTCGACTAAGTATTTCACAATGTCCAGTCTGCCGTCAAAGCATGCTGCGCGCAGAGGGGTGGAGTTAGTTACCGTGGTATGATTCACGTTGGCTCCGTGGCTGACTAGAAGTTTAACAACTTCAAAATGTCCTGCTCCTGCGGCACACCAAAGGGCAGTGGCACCATCAATGACATACCTACGTGAAAAGAATAAACAGTTAGACACTGGAAGCCACACACCCAGCCTAAGTGTGAGGACCTACTCATCTGCACAGACTGGGACCTCCTCCAGGAAGCTAACAAAACAGCAGTTTCATGAAAATCAGAACAGGTGACTTCAGCAAAGCTCTCCGCACAGTACTTAGCGTGAGCACCATAAATGTATCATTATACTGTTATTTCTGAAGTAAACATTTTCTAGGGCTGAGGATTTAGCTTAGTGGTTCCGGCACCTGTCTTGCAAGCACAAGGACCCAGGTTCGATCCCCAGAAACCACATACAATACTGGGCGTGGAGACTTACACCCAGCAGCAATCAGCACCACATACCACAGTGCCGGGCGTGGTAGCTCACGCCTGTAATCCCAGCACTCGGGAGGCAGTGGCAGGAGGACTGCTGTGATGTGAGTTTGAGGCTGAGCACAGGGCCAGCCTGAACTACAAAGCGAGACCCTGTCTCAAAAAAAAAAAAAAAAATTTCTTGGGCCAGGGATTTAGCTCAGTGGTTCTGGCGCCTGTCTTGCAAGCGCAAGGGCCTGGGTTCAATCCTCTGGTAACCATATACAATACTGGGTGTGGAAACTCACTCCCAACAGCAACCAGCACCACATTCCACAGTGCCGAGCGTGGTGGCTCATGGCTGTAATCCCAGCACTCGGGAGGCAGAAGCAGGAGGATTGCTGTGATGTGAGTTTGAGGCTGAGCTCAGGGCCAGCCTGAACTGTAGCGAGACCTTGTCTCAAAAAAAAAAAAAAAAAAATCTAAAAACTAAAAAAATCGCTTTCCTAGTAGTAGCAACAGTAAAATTTCAGAAAACACAGATGTGTAAGAAGGCTGTAACATCCTTGCTACTAAAATAGTACTGCTCTGATATCCCAGCCCATGCTGCCCTGGCCTCCACAGTGGCCTCCAAGTAGCAATTTCCCTCCATCTATATAGCAACTTCAGTCTTTTCACCCTGTGTCAGATTCTGCTGTAAGAAAAACACAATGAAGCACATCCACTTCCCCTAAGATCACCTCAGCCAATCAAAATCACACCGACTACTACAGCAAAGATGGTGAGACAATTACTGCTCCGTACAGTCGGGCAGCGCACAGAAATGACAGTGAGCAGAGCAGCCAGGGGATCCAGCACTGTGACCTGTACCCACCTGTCTGCAGGGGAGAACGAGGTGCCAGGTACCCCGGAGCTGGTGTAGATGTCAAGGTACCCTTCTCTCTTGGGAGAGTCTCCATCAGCAACTTTATCAAACTCACGTGACTGTTTTGTGAAATTATATGCACTTATAATGAATTCATTTTTCTAAGGTTAGAACCTAAAAGTTTAAAAAATATATATATGTACATGTGTGTATTTGTATATATGTATGTATACATGTGTGTATTTGTGTGTGTATTCCTCAAATAAACCACCATGGGGGAAAGTATTAAGAGCAGGAAAAAATGAGTATTTGGGGAAATTCGAACAACAGGTATCTCCCTGTCACGACTGGGCTTGTGGCTTCAAACTTCATCCCATGCTCACTCAACATCTTGCACATTCTTTGTTTGCTATTTAACACACACAATTAGTCTCTTGATAGGAGAATTTCCACTTTTAATTTTCCCACTCTCCTCTCCCCATTTAATCCTACTAATGTACTGACCGTTAGGGGCAGAAAACGGACATGTGCTGAACATTTGGATCTACTGTGCCAGAACCATTTGTATATGTGAGAGTGTTAAGAGAAAAAGTCAAAGCATCACTCACTAGAGCAACAGAAACTCTAACTAGTAGCTGCTTACCCTCTAGACTTACACTCTAACGCAGGGCGAACTATCTCCTAAGAAGCAAAAGAGACCCCAGCTTCTCTGCTGGCACCTCCCACATCCAGCTGTTTCCAAAGAGAGGCCGCGGGGGAGGGACCTTTCCGAAGTGCCAGGGACCTGGGGCTCCTCCTTCTCTCCTCCCCTCCGGAGGAGGACGCAGCCCTCACCAGAAAGCAAAGCTGCTGACACCTGGATCCTGGACCTTCCAGCCTCTAGACAGTGAGAAATAAATGTCCATTCTTATTTTGCTTTTGTTTTGCTTTTTTGTTTGGTACTAAGGGTCAAACTCAAGACCTTGCACTTGTAAGACAAGCACTGAAACCACTGAGCTAAATCCCCAGCCTCTTTGGTTATTTTGTTATAGCAGCACAAAATGGTCTGTATTCAATCCTGTCAACAGAAACACAAAAAGCAGCCCATTATCACTTCTGCTAAAAGTAAACTACTTTATAACAAATCAAGCCATTACTTATTAAGTTTCAAGTAATGACACATTGTTTCTAAGCAAAAGCCTTCTTAGTAAGGGGGCACCTGCCTTCAGGCTTGCAGGAAAGCACTGTGGCACATGCTCGTAATGCCAACAGTCCAGGAGGCCGAGACAGGAAGATGGCAAGTCTGGGCCAGCCTGGCAACTTAGCAGTTTAGTGAGATCCTGTCTCAAGATTAAAAAAAAAAAAAAAAAGGAGGGGGGAGGGGTATATAGCTCAGAGAAGGACTTAGATTCAAATCCAATGTAGTACAAAGTGGCAGAGGGTGGGACAGGCCAAAGTTTGAAGCTACTGGACGTTATTTTACCTAAGTGGCAGCCACATGGCTGGAGATTAGGGAAAATGTTTATTAAACTGAACACTCAGGGTCTGTGCTTTTTACAATATATAAAATATACCTCCAAAAAATCAGAAGCTTTCTGAAGTTTCTTTTCAATGTTTTTCATGCAGTGTGGACTGAGGATATGGGCCCAGGGGCAGAGCACTTGCCTGCCACACACAAAGGCCTGGTTCAACTGGCAGCACCACCAAAGCGAGCCACTTAATTGATCATAGTTTTTTTCTTTTGTTTTTTTTTTTGTTTTTTTTTTTTTTTTTAGGTTTTTTTTGAGACAGGGTCTCGCTTTTGTGGTTCAGGCTGGCCCTGAGCTCAGCCTCAAACTCGCATCACAATCCTCCTGCCTCTGCCTCCCGAGTGCTGGGATTACAGGCGTGAGCCACCACGCCCGCCCGGCACTGTGGTATGTGGTACTGGTTGCTGCTGGGTGTGGGTCTCCACACCCAGTATTGGTATGTGGTTACCGGGGAATCGAACCCAGGCCCTTGCACCTGCAAGACAGGCGCCGGAACCACTGAGCTAACTCCCCGGCCCTTTTTCTTTTGTTTTTAATGAAAAATCCCTAGGGCTGTGGAGTTAGCTCAGTGGTAGAAGGCTCCCCTAGCGTACAGGGACCTGGCTTCAATCCCTTAGCACTAGGTAACATGTTACAGCAGTGACTTTTCTGACAGTTCAATCAAAATGTACTTATACATTTTTGTGATGATTATATATGCAGTTCAATAAAATATTTCACTGTCCAAAAAATACCATTTACAACATCAGAAAAACATCAGTAATAAACCAATGAAAATGTGCAAGACTTATACACTAGAAATTACAAAACAGACCTAAAATTAAACAGAAGAAAACCTAAATAAACAATCCATGTTCATGGTTTAAGAGATTCAATTGTGTCCAGATGTAAATTTACCACAAAAATCACCATATATGGGCCGGGGATTTAGCTCATTCGGTACTGCACCTACCTTGGAGACACAAGGGCTCAAGTTCAATCCCTGGTACAAAAAAATAAATAAATAAATCACCTACATGTTCGATATATATCAAATCAAAATCCCAGGAGGCTGTGTGTGGGCACTCGCACATGTGCACCTCTGTGTGGTCATATGCACATGGGTGCAGAAAGTGGGAGGCTAATTCTGAAAAGCATATGGAAATGCAACCAAGATAACCCTAAGGAAAAAATAGCTGGAGAACACGATAATTAAGACAAGTGTGTCCCTGGGACAAGGATAGAACAACATATCAATAGAGCCCAAAAAAACCCTTTCAGAAGTGGACTTACATATAGAGTCGCTGGGTTTATAACAAAGCTCTAGTGAAATTCAGATAGAGAATAGTCTTTCTAAGAAATATTGCTGAGGGGGCCGGGGTTTAGCTCAGTGGTTCCAGCACCTGTCTTGCAAGCACAAGGACCTGGGTTTGATCCCCCGGTAACCAATACGGGGTGTGGAGACTCATGCCAGCAGCAATCAGTACCACATACCATAATGCCAGGTATGGTGGCTCACGCCTGTAATCCCAGCATTTGGGAGGCAGAGGCAGGAGGATTGCTGTGAGCTCAAGGCTGAGCTCAGGGCCAGCCTTAACTACAAAAAGTGAGACCCCATCTCAAAAAAAAAAAAAAAGAAAGAAAGAAAGAAATAGTACTGAAACAACTAAATAATCTACATGGGAAATCAGCCTTTACTCCTGCCTCACTATATACGAAAGTTACAGTAGTAAATGCGCATGGTTACCGCACACCTGGGAGGCGGAGGTAGGACAACCACAAGGTCAAGAACAGTCCTGGAAACTTGGCAAAGCTGTCTCAAAATTAGAATCAGAAAACAAAACAAAATAAAAAACTGGAAAGACCTGGGAATGTACCTCAGGACGAGCTCCTGGGTTCAATCCCCTGGGGAAGGGACAGTTATAGTAGTACAGATTCGCAATGTGAAAAGCAAAGATTAACAGTCTCTTTGAAAAGGTACACCATCTTAAATGACTGTGAGATTTAGCATGATTTTTTTTTTTTAAGTTTTTTGTTGTTGTTTTTTGAGGCAGGATTGCTGAGAAGCAATCCTGTCTCTGCCTCCTGGCATTACAGGCGTGAGCCACCACGCCTGGCACTGTGCTATGCGGTCCTGACTGCTGGTGGGCATGAGTTACCACACCCAACACTGTTGTATGTGGTTACCCAAGATCAAACTCCGGCCCTTGTGTTTGCAAACTAGGAGCTGGAACCACTGAGATAAATCCCCAGCTCTAACATGATTTCTTAAACAGAATCAAAATAAAAAATAATCACAACAGAAAAAAAGACTCAATGCTTATTACACTTCGGTAAAATTCAGAACTTCTATTTATCAAAAGTCATACTATATTCTAAAATGGAGTAAGCAATCCTCCCACTGGGAGAAGATACTTGCAACAGATGTTTGTGACAAATCTAAATAACCAGGCATCCTGTTTGTAGGAAATGGGTTAAAGGACCGACAGGTATACCTCACAAAACACCAAACTAACCAATATACAAATACAATTGTGTTCAAAACAGTGTCTCACCAGAGAAATGCAAACTGAAACAGTGACCATTACCACCCATGACAGTGACTGGAGTGAAGACTGAGGGACAGTGCTAAGTGTAGACTAGGACGTGGGCAATTGAAACTCTCGCTGCCGGAGGAAAGTGCTAGATGGAATGTAACCAGCTCCACTTGTGAGCAAACTGTCTGGATGTCCATGAGTCACACACACGTCCACTTTATGACCCAGTAACACTCCTCAGGATACCAAACAAAATAACTGCAAAGCTCCCCAAGACATACACAAGAGTGTTCCTAACAGTTTTGCTTAATAATCCAATACTGACAACCACCAAAATACTCATTAAGAGAAAAATGGAGACTATATGGCACTAAAAAAAGAAATCAATGATGCAACTAAATGCCGAATCTCATGGATGCTGAGTTAGGCAAACAACAGTCAAACACAAGAATAAACTCTCGGGGGCCGGGGCGTTAGCTCAGTGGTTCCGGCGCCTGTCTTGCAAGCGCAAGGACCTGGGTTCAATCCCCGGTAACCACATAACAATACTGGATGTGGAGACCCACACCCAGCAGCAACCAGTACCACATACCACAGTGCCGGGCGTGGTGGCTCACGCCTGTCATCCCAGCACTCGGGAGGCAGAGGCAGGAGGATTGCTGTGATGTGAGTTGGAGGCTGAGCTCAGGGCCAGCCTGAAACACAAAGCGAGACTCTGTCTCAAAAAACCTTAAAAAAAAAAAAGAATAAACTCTCATTTCTTTCACAGGAAGTTCAAGTACAGGGGAACTAATCTGTGGAACGGAAGTCCAAGCGGTCATAACTAGGGGAGGACACAGGGAAATGTGACACTATTAGAATAATTCACACTCCGACCTAGAGAGCTACCACGAAGACATACACTTTAGATTCATGCGCCTACTAAGTATATCTTCTATAAAACAGATAATTAAAAGCAAAAGAGGCACAATGACTTTCAACAGTTCAAGTGAATACAAACTGCAATAACTGCTTAGTATGCAATATATCTTGCTTAATCCTCAAAACAACCTCACACCCACGCACCTATTAAGTCGATGCCCCTGCTGGGTCGATTTCACAGAAGAGAGCTCGGAGGTTTCCGGGAGATCAAATGTACATGGGCACTCCCAGTACCATAAGGTGGACCAAATGGTTCAAAGATGTGTCCCATGTAAAGAGTATTTTTTCAAACTGATTATTACTGTCATCTATCAAATAAATACATAGGCAATACATGGCTACATATACATGGTTAATAACAACGTTTCCTTGCACTGGTTTTTTTAAATATAAAAGTATTTCCATTATATAATATGACCCTAGATTACTTAAAACTCAAGAAATGTTGCCTTAAAATAGGCAGTCATATACATTAGAAATTAAATTATTACCTTTTTAAAGATAAAAAGAGACAAAAGTTAAAAAGAGACTAAAGTTACAATATTTCTGACTTCCAACTTTGAAAAATCTAAGTTACAAAAATAAATATTACATTACAAATAAGTACTTCACCTCCCTTTTGGTACAGAGCACTGACCCAAGGGTTCATGCATGGCAGGGATGTTCCGCTGAGCTCCATCCCAGCGCCTCACTGGGTTTTCATAACAGAAACTACTTGGTCAGCATAATATTTTTCTTGGTACAGCCCAATGATTTCCATTATTTTCCTTTGATGGCAAAAGTTATAATTACCTGCCAGTCATGACAGTGCCCATCTGGAATTCTAGCTACTCATGACACTAAAGCAGGACAATCACAAGTTTGATGCCAGACTAATTTATACTCCTATCAATGACATTCCTGTCTATAAAACCTAACTAAAATTATACGACTATGCTGCTTCAAAACACCAAATGTTTTTAATTTATATAAAGACATAATAAATTTGCCACAACATTGACTAACTCCTATCAAAGAATGTAAAGAGATAATATTTCTCATGCTTGTAATCCAGCTTCTTAGGTGGCTGAGGCAGGAGGATCCAAGTTCAAGGACAACATAGGCAACTTAGATAAACAGGGCTGGGGATGTAGCTCAGTGGTGCATATATAAGGGCCTGTGTTCTGTGCTCAATCCCCAGCACAAAGAGAGATGGAGTCGGGGAGCAATGCCAGGTGGCGGGACACCTGGGATCCCTGTGCTTGGAAAAGCTGAAGCAGGAGGACTGAGAGTTCAAGGCCGACTCAGAATACACAGTGAGACCCTGACACATAAAAAAGGGCAGAGGATGAGACAGCGAGAGCAAGGACCTGGAATGAGGGAAGAGGGAAGGTCATTTCTTATCTCAAGGCTAAATTAATCAATTTCCTGCTTCAATTTGAAACAGAAACCCCTGGCTCAAGCATATGAAATAGAAATGAAAATTTACTTAATGTATAAAATCAGCACTTTAACCAAACTCCCTAAAATCAGGTACTGGCTCAAATGTAGTTCCTTGGAATATATGTTTCCAAAGACCTTCTAATAACAAGTCAGAAGTGACCTCTCCACGTACAGCTTTGGCACAGGCTCTCCAGAGGAAGCTCACGGTGGGTGCCCCGCATGTCACCCTCCACCTGGGTATTTGCACACGGCTGTGACATTAAGAGGAGGGCTCACGCCTGGGCATTGCAGCGGCCCAAGCTCGCCCAGCCATGGCGGCAAACCTCCTGTAGGGACACGCCTTGCAGTCTCTGCACCCACACAGCTGCCAGGCCCCAGGGCCTACACGGGCTTCCAGCACGGCGTGGCCCTCTGGGCTGGGGACAGCTCCTCTCCTTGCTCTGCAGTGAGGGGTGTTTCCATTGCCACTCGTGTGGTTTTCTTGTCCACTTATCTGTCAGTTCTGGTATGCGAGTGTTAAATCTTAAGGAAAATAATCTCAAACACTGCTTCTAAAAAATGTGAAGGACTAAGGCAGTGGTTTCTCTTGAAACATGACTCTGAACTGAGTTTCCTAACATACTGCAAGTTTTTAGATGGGATATAAATCTTTAATTTTTTTTTCTTTGTTGTTTTTCTGTTTTTTGAGACAGGGTCTCGCTTCGTAGTTCAGGCTGGCCCTGAGCTCAGCCTCAAACTCACATCACAGCAATCCACCTGCCTCTGCCTCCCTAGTGCCGGGATTACAGACATGAGCCACCATGCCCGCATTGTGGTATGTGGTACTGATTGCTGCTGCGTGAGTCTCTACGCCCAGCATTACTGTATGTGGTTACTGGGGGCGAAGCCAGACTTGTGGCTTGCAAGACAGGTGCTGGAACCACTGAGCTAAATCCCCAGCCGTAGATTTAGTTCAGTGGTTCCAGGCACCTGCCTTGCAAGCACGAGGGCCCGGGAGGATTGCTGTGAGTCAAGGCTGAGCTCAGGGCCAGCCTGAACTACAAAGGCAAAGACCCTGTCTCAAAAATAAATTTTTTTTTTTTTTAAATTTTAAGGGTGTAGTTCAGGGGTAGAGTGCTTATCCTGCATGTGTGAGGCCCTGGGTTGGGTCCTCAGGACTGCCACCCCCCCAATCATATTAAAACAACAGCCATCTATTTTGATGTATCTCTCTCACACACAAATAACATCAAGTAATTACACAGATACACCTGTATGAGATGAAGCTAGAAAGACATTTTAATGCCAAATAGCAAGTAAATAAGAGATATTTTAAATAAAAATATTAATAACAAGATGGTGAATAATTTAGCCAAAACTTGCAATGATGGTACACAAATAACTAAAAATAGAAGTATCAATCTACCTCAGCACACAGACACAACCCATCACCTGGCCATGGGTCTCTAAGGCCAAAGAATCTAAGGTAGAGGGACCAGCTAAGTACTGCAAGTCCATTCCGAGGCTGGAGATGAAGGGGGATGGCCTCACGCGCCGGAGGCCCTGGGTTCCATTCCCAGCAGCACAAAATAAAACACAGCCCCCACAGGCTGAGTGAGCATCCTATACTGTTAATGCCCCTCAGGCCGGCATTGTCATGGTCTGCAAAGAGGGCAAAGAGACACCATCACATTTGCAAATAACAGGGATTTTCTACTTCTAAAATGTCAAGCTGACAGAGAGAAACAGCAGAATAATCTCAAATTCTGCTGTGAGTAAGCAGCAAGGTGCCCACAAATTTCAATTCTTCTTTTACTCATCAGTACACTTCTCAAAGATAGAAACCTTACAGTATCCCTAGACACTCCCAGAATGGAGTGATACAGGGTTAGGCTCCCGGCAGGCACTTATCAATGAAATAAATACTAAACTACTTTAACAAAACTCCTAATACATTCATAATTGTAATAACCCAAAAGCCAGACAGATTATAAACAGATTCCAGGAGGCACAGACAAAGTTGCAAACTGTGAAACTGCAGCGCACCAATTTCATTGGGTTTTAAGCAGGGGTCATCACAGTCTCATCTCCACCTCTTCCCAGTCTCCCACGATCTCATTCTCAACTGCCCCGTTGGAATCTCTTCTTGCAACAGCCCTGAAGTGCTTGTCATTGTCAGACTGCCAAGCTATTGTCCCTCTTTCTCGTATAGTCTGTTTTTGTTTTGTTTTGGTTTTTGTACCTGGATGGAACGCGGGTCCTTGCACTTGTGAGGTAGGTGGGGAGCCACTGAGCTAAATTCCTGGCCTTCTCCTGTCATCTTTTAAAGTCAGCTCAAACATCACCTCCTCTGTGAGGTCTTCCTGGATTCAGAAAAGTCGAGTACTCCCCTCCTCCTGTCCTCATGTGCTAGTCCAAAAGCTTTCCATCCATTTAAATGTCACGTCACCTGCAATTACTCATCCGTGTGTCTACTTCTCTCTCCCCCTCCCCGTCACCCTCCACCGTGGGAACCCTACGTCACTCGCTTCTTCACACCAATCCCGATCCCAGAATTGGGCACACGGTATGTGTTCAATACATGCTTGCTCACTGACCCCCTTAATTTCACTCGCCAGGGCAAAATGATGGACGAGGTGAGCCACGGAACAAGCTCAAGTCTAGTCACTGCAGGTTCTTTTACCGCCTCAAAGTAGCTTCCTCTGATGATCCAGGAAGACAGCAAGACACAAAGCCTTTCTGAACCCTTCAGAAAACTAGTTCTTCCCCCAGCTGTTCTCTTTTATCCGCAGAGATCTCAGCAAGCTCCTTAATTACCCAACGCTGTTGTTGGAGATGTTCCTATCTTAGTGAATACAGGTGCCCCTACAGCTGAAAAGGTACGGAGGTTCAGGGGTCACTCGCCACACTCCTCCTCCAGGTGCAGGTAAGGCTGAGAGAATCCAGGAAGTTAAGACACAGAAGCCAACCAATCAGGGAAAACAAACCCGAACTGGGTTACCAAGTAATACCTACACGGGTAGTCCTAAAGATAAGCCACCAAAGAAGCTGACATGTCATTCAAATGTAACACTCAAAAACATTTCCCAAGCATCTAAACCACAACAGAAAGCTTTTCTTGCGTCAACCAAAATTTAATATTGCACTTAACATCTTTTAAAAAAAAAGAAATGCTTTTTTCAGGTAGGTTTTAACCAGGCAGTTTTAAAGCACAAAAGCTAAACACACTTCTTACATCTGGACTGCACCTACTTCAAAAGAAGAAAATGTTCAATAGTTGTCTATTGGCAGGAATTAAAAACAAATACAATCAAGGAAGCAAAACCTTTTATTAGCTCTCATTTGTAAGACTTTTCATAATCCTTCAGCAAGAAAAGGTCAAAACTGACAACGCTGGCCAGGGATTTAGCTCAGTGGTTCTGGCGCCTGGCTTGCAGACGCAAGGGCCGGGTTCAATCCCCCACGAACCACATACAATACTGGGCGTGGAAAGTCACCCGCAGCAGCGATCAGTACCACACACCAGTGCCGGGCGTGGTGGCTCACGCCTGTTATCCCAGCACTCGGGAGGCAGAGGCAGGAGGATTGCTGTGATGTGAGTTCAAGGCTGAGCTCAGGGCCAGCCTGAACTACAAAGCGACACCCTGTCTCAAAAAAAAAAAAAAAAACAACTGACAATGATATGTTCATTTTCCATACTTAAAAATACGAACCACAAAACTCAGAGGACAGATTTTAAGTTGTTATATTAAGTTCTGAAACCCTCACACTGAGTAACAGTAAATGATCAAGCTTCCAAACAACACAGTGTAACATAATTAACATCATCTTCTACACCAGATCCAGGACCACTTCTGAGTCCAAATATCTACCTCAGCAAGGTGGGAAGACTCCAGTCACGTCTAGAGAGGCTTGAGCAGCCTCGTGCGGAAACCCTCAAAAGGCTTCAGCTGCGGGGGTGGGGGGGGGCTGTTCTGAACTACATGCCCCAACAATCTGCACGTATTAGTAGCCAACTCGCTTGGTGTCCAACAACTCTATGGAAATCTTCGATTTGAACTGCTGACCTCGTTAATTTCTAGTCTTGGCTAAAACGCCTAGGACAGATAAAGCTAAAGCTTGGGAAGGCAGCCGCCCTTCCATCCTGCTGGTCCACAATCTAGGAACCCGCCCAGAGAGGGAATGAAGAGGCAGGGCCCGATGATGAGAAAGGGCAGGAAAACGTGGCACGGAGCTTTAGCCTTGGCAAATGAGCGGGCATAGGAGGGTGTGCACTGTGTACGAAAGGAGATGAGCAAAACCATACCGGAGAGAGAAGGAGCCATGGGCTGGCGGGAAGCTGCAGTCAGGAGGTACCTACCCGTCGAAGCGGACGGTGCCGGTCTGCTGGGTCTGCACTCGGTAATGCTCTAAGAGCAAGCGCACCACCTTGGCGTGCCCGTTGCGGGCCGCGATGATGAGGGGCGTGGAGCGCTGCCCTCCCTGCTGGCTGACATAGCCGAGCAGGTAGCGGATGTCGCTCTCAGACCGGTTGAGCAGCAGGGCGGCCAGAGTCAGCACCTTGCCCTCGCTGGCCGCCTTGTACACATAGCCAGCCAACCCCTCCATGGCCGCCGCCAACTCCAACACCCGTCTGGTCGCCACCGCTGCCGCCGCCGTGCGCCCCAGGAGGCCGCGTCCGCCAGCACTTCAGACCTGGGCCCTCCCCGCCCATTCAACAGGGCGCTGCCGCCGCCGCCGCGCCCGGGCAGCAGCGCGGCCCAAGGAGGGCGGAGACGCAGGGGTGGCCCTGGGCCGCACCGGGCACGTCCGTCCGAGACCCAGCCCAGGCAGGAGGAGCGCAGTCAGGGCCACCCCCAAGGCCCCAGGCGCCGGCCCCAGGCCGCGGGGATCTCCATGGTGGCCGCCGCCCGGGCCTCGGGCCGGACCCTTCCTTCCCGCAGGCTGGTCCGGGCGCGCGCCCGAGCTACGGGCGCCGGCGGGGCCCAAAGAAGGCCGCGCACCGTGCCCGCCCCGGCCCGAGGCCTGAAACCGCCTCCGCCTCCGCAGGCCCGGCCTGGAGAAGCCCGCAGGCGCCGGCCCTCCGCGGCCCCGAGGTTCAGGGCGCCGGTATGCGCTGGGCCGTGGAGCTGGGGGCTCGCTGGGGTGGCCGCGAGAAGTGCTGAAGGATCCAGCCGAGGCAGCGCCGGGACTCGGGCGGGAGGAAGGCGAGCGCCTCGCCAGCCGGGGCTGGGCGGGGCGGGGGAGGCGCGAGGTTCGGGCGACGCGGTGTCACCCCCTAAGCTGTCCGGTGGCGCGCGAGGCCGCGGCGAAGAAAGGTTCTGCTGCGTAGAAGTCGCCCAGCCCCAGGAACCTTCTAGTCGCCGCGCAGGACCCTGAGGTTGCCCAGCCGGGGACGTGGGTTGAGCCTAAAGTGTGTGGGGCAGATGAGGGTGCCGGAGGGACTGGCATCCAGGGAAGGAAGAAGTACCATGATCGGGCAGCAGGTCTTTGATGCTGAGCCCGTCCTTTTTCTCACATTCTTTATGAGATTGTTATTAGGGTTTGAAAAGGTCATTTATCCAGCAAATACTACAGATCTAGAAGACACCAGCCTTTGCTTAGCACTGAGGCTGGTCCCTTCTCTCCAAGGACTTGTGTTGGGGACCCGCCCACGGGAAAACAAATCGTACAGGAACACAACTAACCTAGTGCCTTATCAGTCGCTTGGAAGCCAGGAAATAGCATGAAGGAGGTGCGGGCAAGAGGACTAATTTAGCTTGGGCGAGCAGGCAATTGCTTCCTGATAGGCGATGAGAACAGAACCTGCTATGGGCGGAGCCAACACAGAATACCTGAGCAAGGAACAGTCTAGTGGCCCCAAAAGGTAGGTGTGGCTGCAACAGAGCCTCCCACAGGAAGAGAGCTGGAGAAGGAATCAGCCGCGGAGATGGAATCAGACCCATGGCAAAGGGGTTTAAATTCCACTCTGCCATGGGCGTATTTGAAGAATAGCAGGCAGGAAAATGACAAGGTATTACGTTTTTTTTTTTTTTAGCCAGGGTCTCGTTTTTGTAGTTCAGGCTGGTCCTGAGCTCAGCCTTGAACTCACAGCAGTCCTCCTGCTTCTGCCTCCCGAGTGCTGGGATTACAGGCGTGAGATTACAGGCATGAGCCACCACACCCGGCACATTTTTTAAAAGATCACTGTGAGCTAGGGGTACGGCACAGGCCTGTGAACCCAGCACTCAGGAGGCTGAGGCAGGAGGATTGGCTGTGAGTTTGAAGCCAGCCTGGGCTACCTAATGAGAACCCTGTCTCAAAAAACTAAACAGAAGGGCCGGGGAGTTAGCTCAGTGGTTCCAGCGCCTGTCTTGCAGGCGCAAGGGCCCGGGTTCGATTCCCCGGTAACCACATAATAATACTGGGTGTGGAGACCCACACCCAGCAGCAACCAGTACCACATACCACAGTGCCGGGTGTGGTGGCTCACGCCTGTAATCCCAGCACTCGGGAGGCAGAGGCAGGAGGATTGTGATGTGAGTTTGAGGCTGAGCTCAGGGCCAGCCTGAACCACAAAAGCGAAACCCTGTCTCAAAAAAACCTAAAAAAAAAAACCTAAACAGAAAACAGGACAAAAATGATCACTGTGACACTGTGTAGAAAGTAAACTGCGGGAGGCAAATAATAAAAGCAAAGAGGCCAGGCAGGAGGAGAGGCTCAGATCAGGATGAGATGGATCAGGGAGCCAACATTTCCCCAAAGGACAAAATTTTTTACTGGAGTCCAAGGGAGAGGTCTCTGCTCCACAGTATCACACAAATTATTGGAACTGCACCTGACCATCCAGAGCTGGGTGGCTGTAGGGCGATTCTCCTCTCTCATTCTACAGCCGGTCTGGGTACAAGCAGGGGATCTTTCCCCCTTAACAGAGCGAACGAAAACAGGCTGAAAATGAGATGCACCGGTCATATCGCTGAAAGGGCTGGTGGACAGACATGGCTGGTTTAATTCTGAGACTTCAGGGGTGTAAGGAAAAACAGATTTTCATGGGCTACCCCACATTCTTTGGCCTCAACAGCTTAATGGTGACATATGCAAATGGGGCTTTCAGATCCTGGCTTCCTTCGTCTCGCTGCTTCACACCCCTTTCAGTGTTGGTTCGCAGGCTGCTGAGAAGCACCTGCCTCCCTCTGCCCTTCTGGGAAAGCCCTCCTCGTGGCCATTTGTCCTACTGATTCCTGCATTATTCTCTTCCTATCCAACTTCTTGAAGATGATTTAAAAGTCCAGACACAGCCTGTTGTTACAGTCTGATTTTCTAAGAGAGACAATGGAAGGAAGTATAAAAGGAATTGTGATGTGTTATGTATGTGTGCCAACCCCCCACACAATAAATGCAATCATTATGTACTGCAAATATATGAGTTAAAATTTTTTTTTTAATTTTTGAGACAGTCTTGCTATATAGCTCAGACTAGCCTTGAACTCAGCAATCCTGCCTCAGCCTCCCCTGTGCTGGAATTATGAGCACGCACCACGACATCTGGCAACATTTTGAAATCAGAGAGACTTGATCCATTCAGACAGTCACTGTCCACAAACAGATTACCCTTTTCCACTTGCTGCCCTCCTCACCCTTTTCTGGTGGCAAATTGGAGGGTGACTAGACAAGAGCCACACGCCCCAAAGGGTCCAGAGCTTAGAATGTGCGGCCTCCAGCCCAGAAAGGAGCGAGACCTGTACTGCAGCCTCTCAAGGTCACGTGCCTGGGCTGCCTCTGTATTTACCAGGAACTAGTTCCTTGTACTTCCTCGTGAGCTCTCCCTGGACAGAAAACCAGTGAGAAAGTGAAAAACAGAAGGTAATGATGAGATGGGACCCGACGGAAGTGGATCTGCTGGTGAACTGCTGACTTCACCTGGACAAAGGCGTGACGCGGCTGTTTTTCTGCACTTTGCTTCTGAGGGATTGTGCTGGCGGATGACCAGGACGGGCTTTACCTCCAGAGGCACACTGCTTCTGCAGGCTGGGGTGAGCGAGCCTGGTGGCTCTGAGGCAGAGGATTTCTCAGATTTTGAGAGGCCACGCAAGTGTTTTGTCAGGCACCACTGGAAACATTCATTTGTATCCTCCGACCTTTCCACACCGTAAAGGAAGAAGGGGAGTCACTGTCTACTGGTCTCTGAAGCACAGGCCAGGGTCACTGCCAGGCGCTGACTGTGAGGAACTGCTGAGCAGTTTGCCTGAAGCCTTTTTTTTAAATTTTTTGTTTTGTTTTGTTTGAGACAGGGTCTCGCTTTGTAGTTCAGGCTGGCCCTGAGCTCAGCCTCAAACTCACATCACAGCAATCCTCCTGCCTCTGCCTCCCTAGTGCAGGGATTACAGGCATGAGCCACTACGCCCGGCACTGTGGTATGTGGTACTGATTGCTGCTGGGGTGAGTCTCCACGCCCAGTATTGTATGTGGTTACCGGGGATCGAACCCATGTCTTTGCGCTTGCAAGACAGGCGCCGGAACCACTGAGCTAAATCCCCAGCCCACTGCCTGAAGCCTTTTAATGAGCATGTGCCAGACATTAAGACTGGAACTGGGCTATCGGATCCTCCCCAGCCTGCTGCCCTTCTCCTGCGACACTTTTCAGCCCCTAACTACTATCCCCACCCAGCCTGTCCTGTCCTAAGGATGCCAGTGGTCCAGGCACAGAGATCCTGGTCACTTCACCCAGACCATGAAGCTAGTTGCTATTGGCCGTCCTGTGCCCAAGCTGAGCCCAAGCCCCTGCTGGAGAGGGGATCCCTAAGCAGCTCAATACTGCTTTATGCTTTGTTTGAGGCCTCATCTTTTTCAAATGATAACTCATGACCATGCAGCATTTTATAATCTTCACAGCTCCCGCCCATCCTCCTCACAGAACACCTTCCTGCTAGGCATCAAGGACTGGGCTGATGGGTGTGGCAGCCTGCCACATTCCGGCCCCACTGCTGGCTGGCTAGGTGACGCTGGAGCTTCTCAAAGCCTGTTTTTCTGTCTGTGATGTGGGGTTAATAATTGTGTCTGACTGAGGGTTGAAGCTCAGACACACAGACACACACACACAGACACACACACACACACACACACAGGCCCTAAGCTCTTAAGTGGACTCCATCTCTGTGGTAAGGACAGAGCAAGTCAGTTCCTGCCCCGTAAAGCTGAGTTTCCACCAGATGAACCAGAGGCCCTCTCACAGCCTCTTCAAACTATGATTCCACGTGAGTCACGGCCATCTGTGGGCTGGTTAGCACTTTGCACTGCACCAGCCTCTGAAGCCCCTGCCCCTCACATGGGCCCTTGCATACAGCTGCCACCTCCCTGCTAAAGGGATGCTTTCTTCAGAGTGTGTAGCATTTTGCCTGGCCTTGAGTGAGCTCCCAGTAAGTTGTGCTTCCTATATCCCATCGTAGGACAGTAAGATGCCCAAACTGAGTCATTAAAAGCCTAGAGACTGGGACTACACTGCCTGCATTCATCCTGGTACCGACTTGGTGTGTGAGCCCCGCAGCCAGTGAACTCACCACGCTATGACCCAGCCCATTAATGTCATCCTGGAGGTCAGCCCACCTCCCCCAGAGCGCGGCCCTGAGCTTGCGGCGCTTTCCATTTGTGAGGTCTGATTCATCCATCCATCTATCCAGCACAGATAGACCTGAAAGTGGGGAGAAAACAAACAGGAGTAGAGCTGGGCAGGATGAGAGCTGCTCGGAGGGGACAAGGGGGAGGAAAATGGAGGGGGGAGTAGAGGGGGGAGGGGAGAGGACGGACGGGAGGAGGGGAGGAGTTCACAGAACACAGCTGCCCCCGGGGCAGTTTCTCTTTCCCAACACTCATCGATTAATTTAAACATGGATCCTGAAAAATGCTGTCTCTATTTTTCTTTCCTAACACTGAGCACTGAAACTTTACAGTTATATCCTCAACCTTTAAAAATTTTTCTTAGACAGGTTCTCACTAAGTTACTACATTGACTAAATTGGGATCAAACTTGTTTTGATTTGTTTCCAGGACCAGAGATCAAACTCAAGACCCTTCACTTGCAAGACAGGCACGGTGCCACTCAGCTACATCCCCAGCCAAGGGTTGAACTTGTGATTCTCCAGCCTCAGCCTCCCAGAGTGCTGGGTTTACAAGCGTTTGCCACCAAACCTAGTATAAAAATGCTAAGGACTCTGCACTTCTGAATACTTCATTTTACTTTTCAAAGGTATTTTGTACAAATAGCTTGATTTGGTTTGGTTTCCTCTGTTTGTTGGTTTATTTTATTTTTTGAGACTGGGGCTCCAGATGGAGAAGTTAGGTAGAAGTACTACAGTCAGGCAGATAGGACTAAGCCCTTGAGGGAGTCAGTGCAGAGGATGAGAACACATTACAGCTATGGCCAGAGGCGCAACTGTGGAAGGCCAGGCCTCAAGGATAGAATGACCAGGCTTACATGCCTCCCCACCCCGGTAAGTGGCATCATCTGGCCCAAGTCTAAAGAGCCACGCATGGTGGCCCATGCCTGTAATCTCAGCATTTGGAAGGGTGAGGCAGGAGGATCACAAGTCGGAGGCCAGCCTGGTTACATACTGAGGTCAAGGTCGGAGGCCAGCCTAGGTTACATAAAGAGTTCAAGGCCAGCCTGAACTACACAGTGAAATCCTGTCTTTTAAAAAAAAGTCTAGATAGGCATCAGTCACCCAGGTGGGTGACCAGGACCTCCTGATTCATCCTTCTCTAGAAAAGGTCTTGTTCTTTCCAGGCACACTTGCTACAGGACCTGCTTCCCCATTGGAACAACATTACCTGAGCGGCTATACTTGTAACATTATTGGTTTAACCCACATTGTACCCACCTGGTGGTTTTGTAGCCACTTCGCAGTTTTGCTCTATAAAACTTGCTTTCAGAAGTGGGCTCATTGCAAACCCACGTTTAGATCCCCTCCCGTCTTGCAGTTAAGTTTTCCCACTCTAACCTCCATTGTTCCGTAGAGTTCATTCTTTGAGGCCAGGGAGTTAGCTCAGTGGTTCCACCACCTACCTTGCAAGTGCAAGATCCCAAGTTTGATTCTCAATACCAATAAGAATTCATTCTTTGATTTTGTGGAACATGAACCCAGGATATCTGATATCTAGCAGGTTGGAAGTCATATTAATTTCCCACCACTTCATTCAGAAGTCCCACCAAGATAATTAGGAAGGGGTAAGAGTTTGCTTTTGTTTCATGGATTGTGTGTTGTGACTTTTTTAAGTAATTAGAAATTATCATCCTTGTCAGTTGCTTATGCCTTGATTTTTTTTTTTTTGAATTTTTTGAAACAGGGTCTCACTTTGTGGTTCAGGCTGGCCCTGAACTCAGCCTCAAACTCACATCACAGCAATCCTCCTGCCTCTGCCTCCAGAGTGCTGAGATTACAGGCGTGAGCCACCACGCCCACCTGGCACTGTGGTGTGTGGTACTGGTTGCTGCTGGGTATGAGTCTCGACGCCCAGTATTGTATGTGGTTGCTGGGGAATCAAACCCGGGTCCTTGCACTTGCAAGACAGACGGGGAACCACTGAGCTAACTCCCTGGCCATGCCTTGAATTTTTTATCTGGTGTTATTATAGGTAGAGAAGCTAGTTAGAAATATGGCAGGCAGACAGACAGGGCAGGCCCTTGGAGGAAACTCACAAGAAAAGACACTGTTACAGAAAATCCTGGAAAACAGTGACCGATTAAGGCCTCATTCTCCTGGATAACTAAGTGGGGAGTCAAGGTCTAGACTCACCTCCTCCCTTCCCAGGAATATAGTAATTGTAAATGTCCTGGGACAAAGGGGTAGCAATCTGGCCCACCTGGGAGAGCCTCCTGATGGGGAGGATCCTATATGACTTAATTTCTCATTGGACCCCATTTGATCAAGATTGCTTAAACAACCGTACTTGTTATAATTCCATTGGTTTGCCCATTTCTTTTGAATCATTGGAAGCCCCCACCTTAAACCCGCCTCACCTCATGGCTTTGTTCCATAAAAGCCCTCTGAAAAGTGAGGTGAGTGGGTTACCCACCTTTCCGGGTTCCCCATTCTGTCTCTTTTAGGCAGAAGCTCTCTCTCAATAAAATTTTCCTACTTAAACCTCTGTTGGTCATTCTTTTTTTTTTTTTTTTTAGGTTTTTGGAGACAGGGTCTCGCTTTGTGGTTCAGGCTGGCCCTGAGCTCAGCCTCAAACTCACATCACAGCAATCCTCCTGCCTCTGCCTCCCGAGTGCTGGGATTACAGGCGTGAGCCACCACGCCCGGCACTGGTATGTGGTACTGGTTGCCGCTGGGGAGAGTCTCCACACCCAGTATTGTTATGTGGTTACCGGGGAATCGAACCCGGGTCCTTGCGCTTGCAAGACAGGCGCCGGAACCACTGAGCTAATTCCCCGGCCTCTGTTGGTCATTCTTAAAATTCATTCTTCGAGTTTAGAGAACACGAGCTCGCATTTTAAGTGGGGAGCCAGGCCTTGCTCTCCTGTGTCAGTGTTTTTCATCAAAATGATGATAAATTTGAGAACATAGAAAGATTGGTATTTCTTTTCTTTTCTTTTTCCTTTTTTTTAGTTTTTTGAAACAGGGTCTCACTTTGTAGTTCAGGCTGGCCCTGAGCTCCGCCTTGAACTCACATCACAGCAATCCTCCTTCCTCTGCCTCCTGAGTGCTGGGATGACAGACCTGAGCACCATGGCCCGCACTGTGATATGTGGTACTGATTGCTGCTGGGCGTGAGTCTCCATGCTCAGTATTGTATGTGGTTACAGGGGGATCAACTGGGTCAACCGGATCCTTGCGCTTGCAAGACAGGCCCAAACCATTGAGCTAAATCTCTTCCCCATGGATTTTTTTTTTTTTTTTTGAGACAGGGTCTCATTTTGTAGTCCAGGCTGCCCTTGAACTCACAGCAATCCTGTCTCTGCCTCCAGAGTGCTGGAGGCGTGGGTCATCATGCCCAGCATTTTTTGTGGTTGCCGGGATGAACGCAGGGCCTTTCCCTGGCTAGGCAGATGCCAGAACCACTGAGCTAAATCTCCAGCCAGTGGGTCCAGATTTTAACCTGTGAGTTTCATAAATGTGTTGCAGATACAGGCATGACCACTTTAGAATGGATCTTGAATAAAACTTAGCCTTATCTTGATGCTAAGGAAGGTTGCCTAGGTGATTAAGTAGATAGCACAAATGTCTTGGGGACTTCTTTGCCCTAAGGCCCAGGGCAGGATTTTCCCAAGCCATTACTTGCCTGTCTCTGTCTCTAAAGATGATCCCCTTTGCAGGCTGGAAAGTGCTCCAACCGCTTCCAATTTGCCCTTTAACTGTTTTCCCTTTCACTTTCTTTCAAGGAATTGGGAACAGTTGCTCAGGTATCTTGATTATTGGTTTAATTTTGCTAGCAATGCTTGTTATATTAATTAATGATCAATTTAGAACGCCCAGCTGAACTGAATCAGTGTGGTCTGGGTGTGGAAGACTCACCTGAGGATTGTTGCCAGTGGCCTAAAAAGAGAAATAGAGGGGAAGACCACAGGCTTTGATTTTCTAGAAGACACTTGCTGCAGCAGGTTTTCCTGATGCAGATTTGGCTGTTCGCATTGGATGAGGAGCTGCAGCTTTCACTGAAAGACCCAAGCAAGCCCATTTTTGAGAAACCGACCCCATCTTAGAATAAAGTAATTATTTTTTATTTTTTTATTTTTTTTAGGTTTTTTGAGACAGGGTCTCGCTTT